>BMAV01027056.1:50000-72635 GCA_019973955.1 Trichonephila inaurata madagascariensis
TTAACACTTTGGCAGAGTGAGACGTTTATATATGCCGGAGGCACCTAAGAAGTTGATGACGTATTGTAACCTAAGCGTCAAAGTATAGTATTATTGAATTCAATACTTTGTAATTGTATGGAAGATGGCACGATGAAAATTATGGTTGAATATTGGGTCGAAAATACTGAAAGTTTGAAAAGCTCTGCAGTAATTGGATACTAAATTATGAGAGGTATTTATCTGGAATATAGCTCCTTGTCTGATCCTTCTTGAATCAAAATAGGACGGTAAGCTTCGATGTTTATTCCACAACCACTTTCTGATAGATTCCCTGTCTGCTATTAATCTTAGCATATGCGACCACCAGTGCCTGTTTACTAACACTGGCATTTCACCTTAACGTTTAATTCTTTTTATCATTAATTAGTAAACTACTAGCACTTTAATAGTAGTTACGTTTGCAGAAAATCAAGTCAGTTCTATGGAAGGTAGTTTTTTAAACTATAATCACAGTTAAAGAAGATTTCCCCCCTCTCCAAGAGAATTAGTAGAATATTCGAAAAGAATCCGTTACACAACGAGTTTAAAAATTAAATGAAAAATAAAAATAATACAAAATTAGCAAAAGCGAGATCCTTTAAATTAGCATATTTCGCTTGACTAGATAATCATTATTAGCAACAAAAAAAAGAAGAGAATTTTACGAATTCCCTTTAATCCACTTATTCTATTCGTTTTGGAACTTCGATGAGAAATTTTATATTGAAATGAAGAATTGCCTTTTCCGTTACCTTAATTTAAGATCACAAACGATTTAAAGACTTTATATCATTTTTTTATATTTCTTTCTATTCTTCATTTTCATTTCAGATTAATTCTCGAAGTACCAAAGATAAATGTGAAAATAGGGGAAAAAGGTAAAATTCAAAAAAAAAAAAATTGCCCTTTAATATAAGTAATTCTCTTTGTTGTACTTTTCCTAACAAGAAAGATTTGACTCTTTTGTGTTTTTGGAAAACTAGAGCTTTGTGCTTTTCATCAACCGGAAAAAAAAATTAGGTGAAGTTTAATTTTCAGGCTATTCCTCGCAGATGTTACTTTTCATCGTATTTTTCCCTTTTCTTTTTCCCCACGATTTCCCGATTTTTGAGAACAATCTTCATTAGCTGTTCAGAATGTTAGTCCTCCTTCAAGTTATAAAAGGCTTTAACTAAAAAGTCTTTTTTTAGTTTTTAAAAAACGTATTTCATTTGTCAAATAAATCCCTTATGTTGTAACAGAAATGTTCAGTTTTGTATCAGATAAGAACTGTGATTTGAATTCTAATTAAAATGCTTCAAGAAGCTCAAGGATATTCATATTTGACTAAAAATTTATCTGTTTAAGGAATAAGCTAATTTTAATAAATAGAAAATATACGTTTAAAAAAATTCGAAATTCTTTCAAATGTATATTCAAGTAAAACCTTTAACAAAAAATGTAACATAACACATAACATTTTCTTTGGATGAAAAAAAAATGCTAATTATTTGAACGTTTTTTATTTTTTTATTCCTATAAGACTTTGTTTTATCTATAAAGTCCTTTACTTTCTTAGAACTTTTAGCTAGAACAGTCACTTTCGAATATTTAAAAAGAAAATATTGAAGTATAACATATTTATCACATCCTTATCTTATATAAATGGATGTTTGTATAAATGACATTGCTTCACTTTAACACCGTTCAACCGGTCACTATGAAAATTGGCATGTATATGTATTTTTTACGAAGAAGATATTTGTGCTATCCCCTTTGCTGCAGCTGCCCACCAGGTGGTGGTACAGCATGTCGACTTCTGTGCTGTTCCATCAATCGCCAAGTTGCCTACATGGTCTCCAAAAGGATGCCAACTTGGCTCTATCACCAACATTTCGCTATGTTTCCATTGAACGCCATTATACTGAAAGGAACGAAGTTGCTTGAGAATATTACAATTTTAACATAAAAAATGCAACAGAAAGTAATATCAACGTATTTCACATCGAGATATAAAATAATTTACACTATTTTTTAAATGTTCATTACACAAAATTTGCAACAATGTGTTACTTTTGCTGAGAAGAAATCAGCTTAGAAAGGTGTTTTAAAAATCGACCCACAAAAGCGTCGCGGGATGTTATGAATAAAAAAAATACTTTTTATACGATATTAGATCTACAGACTTAAAATTTAACAAATATCTTTTTTGTTCAGCAAGATATGCAAAAAGCTTTATTTTTCGTTTAATTTGCAATTCACGTAAAATTAACTCATTAAAAACTTCTCTTTCCTTCAACCGGTATTTTCGAGTTTTTCAATTATCCCTTCCGAAGACCGGGTACACCAGTTAGTAATATTATAAATGCAATTGTGAGTTTGTTTGTTATACTTTCACGCCTAAGCCACTAAACCGATTTTAAAAATTATTTCACCAATGGTAAGCTACATTATCAGCAAGTAATATAGGGTACATTTTATCACCAAATTCGTACGGGAACGGAAACTACGTGGGTAAGACCACAGGGTTTCTGCTTACTCCCTGCCAATTTCGCCCCAAAGACTATGCATATGTCAATACCGGAAATTTTAATAAAAAGTTTCTCACATTTGTAACAAATAACTGAAACAGTGTGTAATATTGTCATCTTTACTAAATGTTATTTTTAAATGTTTTTTTATTAAATATCAAACTTTTATTATGTTACGTTTATAAAGTCAATCTCAAACTTTGAGAAATTTCGACAAGTTGGCTGAAAAAAATTCTATATTCCGACAATCCCAGAAACTTTAATACAAATTTTCCCACTTTTTAAAGAGATAAACAACATATGTTTTAGCAAATTGCGTGATATTGAAAGCTCTATGGTAATATTAAAAGACAGTTTCATAAAAATTTCTGATTTATCGAAAACTTTGAATTTATTTTTTTAAACAATAATTTCAATGTAAAACCACGTTTTGCCAATTTTTCGTTTATAATGAACCTAGATATTTTATATGGAGATATTAATACGCAGATATATACTAGATATTCCACACAATGCCAATCACCGGATAAAATTAGGGAACTTTACGCCATACTTATATATCATCTTGCGGTCACGTGCGTATTTTCTAATTATTGTGAATTTTTCTTTCCCTCGAGCTTTTATTATTAAATGTTCTTGTATTTATAAAAGTTAACTGTAATTACACTTTTGGAGAAATTCCTGGAACTTTCGATGTGAATATATAAAGAAAGGAAATATTCAGTTCGTGGAATAAAATCTTGAGTTGTGTCTAGCAAGAGTTTTGTCATTTACTTTAAGTATCAAATATCATTTTAATTTAATCTACATTAAATTTTTTAATTTTTTAAAATAAGGAAAAATAATTAAGTCTTTCCTCCCGCATTTTAATTTGTAAACATAAAAAGGAATAAGACTTACTGACTTTTTATTATTGTTTTAGTGTGACATAAATAAAAAAAATATTACATCACGAAAATATTTTTATTTCTAGAGGAATATATATAAATAACAGCTATACATTTATACACTACTGGCCATTAAAAATTCTACACCAAGAAGGCGACATGCTACAAACGTTGAAATTTAAACGACGGAGAAGGTGCCGTGATATATAAATGATTAGCTTTTCAGAGCATTCAGACAAAGCAGGCGTCCGTTGTGACGCCTACAATGTGTATAAATGAGAAATTGCTTAGCCCGTTTCTCATACACATATTGCATTAAATTGCTGTTGCCTGATGAAAAGTTGTTGTGATGCCTCGTGAAAGAAGAGGAAATACTCACTAGCACGTTTTTGACTTTGATAAAGGTCGAATTGTAGCGTACCGGGATTACGGTTTATCGTATCGCAGTATTAAGGCTCGCGTCGGTTGAGATCCAATGACTGTTAGCTGAATATAGAATCGATGGGTTCAAAATTTTAATACGGAACGCCGTGCTGGAACTCAACTGCCCTCTATCACGAGCAGCCGAGAAGACAGGCATTTTACCCATGGCCTTAATGGAACGAACCCTTCACGGCCTTGATTAAAAATGGGAGATGTTTGCAAGGCAACAAGTGTCTGCAGGAACAATTAGACGACGTTTACAACAGCATGGACTTTCAGCTTGGAGACCAGGGCTTCGGCTGCCCTTGAAGCTGCATCACAGACAGGAGCGTTTTCAAAGGTGTGATCAACAAAGAACCAGGGCGCATGAATTGCAAGACGTCTTTTTCAGATGAATCCATGTTCTTTTACATCATCAATGTCGAATCTGTATTTAGAAGGTATCCTGGTGAACGAACATCACCTGGAGGATGGTATAAGTTGTCTATTGGATAAGTCTCGGTCACCTTTGTTCGCACTGACAGCACTTAGAACAGTGCACGTTACATTTCTGGTGTGTTACGTTCCGTGTCTCTACCATTTATTCAAGCCATGTGAAAAAATACGCTTCATCAGGATAATACACTACTGCATGTTGCCGGTATTGTACGGACCTTCCTTGATACGAAAAATGTTTGGTTGTTGTCCTAGCCTGCACGTTCACCAGATCTCTCGCCAATAGAAAACGTCTTGTCCATGGTTGCTGAACGAATGGTTCGTCACCATACGCCAGTCACTACGGTTAATGAGTTGTGGCATCGTATTGAAGCTGCATGGGCATCTGTACCTGGACCAGCCATCCAATCTCTGTTTGACTCAACCCAGGTGTGTAAGCGCTGTTATTATTGCCAGAGAGGGTTGCTCTGGGTACTGATTCTAAGGATCTATGCACCCATATTTCCTGAAAATTTAATCACTTGCTATTTTCTCAGTATATTAAATTTGTCCAATAAAGATCATTTTGTTACCTGCATTTCTTTTTGTAATATTTAGCAATTTTAATGACCAGTAGTGTATTTACTTAAAATTCCTTTTATTTCATAATAAAACTATTTGCTAATTTTATAACTATTTATTTTTTGTTTTTTGACAAAAGAAATAAAAGAATTCCACTGGGAAAATGTTCAATGCTGTAAATCACATATTTTATACGATTCCAATATTTTTACTTTACAAAATATTGAAGAAAGAAATTTGCTATAGGTAATTTCACATCTCTTGCATAATATTTTTTCTCTACTTTGGTGAAAATGAAGTTTACAGAAACTTAAATTGTCAGTGTAAAATTTAACTTCTATATCTGTCTAGATAATGTAAGCAAGAAGCAATTGTTGATTCTACAACATCCCTCCCTATGAGATGTTATATTTTTCTTGAGTTCGATTCTTTCAAAAGTCGAAAAGAGAAAAAATAATTTTTTTCATTTCTAAAATTAACTTTTCTCTGATATGTCATCGGATTATAAGAGTACATTTTAAAAAAAATAAATGTATTTTTCATAAACTTCTGATTATTAACGTAGTACTACTTGTAAAGGTAATCAGATGCAATTCGAAGTCTTATTTTTTTTGCAGCCTTTTACTTCCCTTGATAAATAAAGACACATATCTGAAAGAATTAAAATTTGAAAGAAGAAATACTTTTGAAGTACTAAATTTAATGGACTTACACTCGCCTTGTAAATAAAAGATTTAATACTTTGTTTTAAATTATTTTTAACATGTATACACATTTTAATACCTTTTACTTTTCACTTAAATTAAAAAGTGTCCGATTCTTAGACGTGGTTCATCCTCTATCATTTAAATTTGGTCAACAAGGAATTCAACAATGCGCTTTCTTTTACTTAAAGTTTCATTCTATTCCTACTATTAGTTCCCTTTTTCTCCTTTTTATTATTTTTATTTTTATAAATTTGTTTGTACAGTTTTCAATCGTTAATAAAATACATTCTATTCATCCATTCAAGTTCAAATATTTTTTTTAAACTTGATGTGGATAACACTTCATGTTAATACCATTTTTCAAATATTAATTCATTAGTTAAATTAACTAAATTAAGAACCAATTTGTCTCCATTGTTATAACAATGTAACTGTTAAAACAATGACGAAGGTTGGCGTCGAAAACAGATTTAAGCCAATCTATAGCCATACCGAGTGTTCACTGTTACAACATTGCAGACAAATCATGCTTTTTTCAATTCCTACTATTAGTTCACTCTCAATATATATATATATATATATATATATATATATATATATATATCTCATATATATATATATATATATATATATATATATATATATATATATATATATATATATATATATATATATATCTTGTTCAAATTTTTAATCTAATAAAATACTTTTTATTGATCAATTCAATGTAGGAATTGACTTTTTTTTTCTCTTGTATTATTTGTTGGTATAAGGAAGCAACTTCTTTGCTATAGAATCTATCGATTACCTTCCGCTTTTAAAAACCGGACTTCGTTCTTAATCAATTTATTGGTTAAAGTAAAAGAAAAATTATTAGAGGTTTAATTTTAAATCTATTTCAAATATGTGTTACTTTTTTTTAATGGCTTATTTATTTAATTTATTACTTTTCCCATGTATCACTCCAACTTTCGGCAGGAAAAAGAATACTTTTCTTCTTGAATAAATATGTAGCGAGGGTTCTTACTGAGGTTTCTATTCTTTAGAATAAACTGTGGGGATTTTCGCTTTTTGATTGATTTATTTCAGAACCTCGCTTTGTGATGGAACCGCAATATGGTTATTGCCATTATTATTGTGCCGTTTCGTGGGCGTCTTAACTCTCTTTTAAATTTCTCGCAGTATTTTTTATGTTTTATTAATAACTATCTGGTATACCTGTTCTTCGTACGGGTGAATTGAAAAATTAAACAATACAGACTGAAGGATAAAAAAGTTTTTAATGTTAATTATACGTGAATTGTAACTTAAACAACAAAAAAAAAGCTTCTTGCATATTTCAGCTGAACAAAATCCATGTTTTCTAAATTTTAAGTCTGTAGATATAATAGCTGAGTAAGGAACATTGTTATTCCCATTTATAACGCCCATGTACTCTTGTGGTCGATTTTTGAAAAGTACCTTCTTCTGCTCAGCAAAGTAACACATTGTTACAAATTTTGTGTGAAAACGCTTAAAATAGTGTAAATAGTTTGTATCTGGATGTGAAATAAGTTAATATTACTTTCTGATGCATTTATTTTGTGTTAAATAGTTGTTACCGCGACTTCTTTTAGCAAAAAAGTGTTTATTCAATTCATAGAATTTTACGAAAATTTTAATAATTGTTCTGCGTATAGAAATGCTTATGCTTTATAGCATAATGTTATTCTTCTACTTTGTGAATCGATGAGCTTCTTTTTGTATTATTTTCTTTCTTTTGCTTTTGTTGTTGGAAAGGATGAGAGGGACGGAATGACCTTTGGCCGCTGTCAGGTGAGGCTGTAGATACATGGGATAAAAACAGGTCCTAAGAAGTGACTGAGGGCGAAATGAACACAAATGAAGAAGGTGCCAAGCAGGGGGTGGGGACGCATGACCTTTGTACACCACCGATGGGTAACGACTGTGTAAAAATTATTAAGATCAAATGACGCAGACTTGAGAAGTATGCGCGAAGAGTGGCATCAACCTAATCAAACAAAAAAGTTTGACATAACTGCTAGAAATCGTTTAAACCGATGGCTCGCGAATCAAAATAATCCCTATTGAATAAAAAATAATACCTATTGAATAAAAATAATACCTATTCAATAAAAATAATCCCTATTGAATAAAAATAACCCTATTGAATAAAAGCCATACCTATTCAATAAAAAACCAAATCCCTATTGAATATAGGCTCCCTATTGAATAAAAATAATCCCTATTGAATAAAAATAATACCTATTCGAATAAAAATAATCCCTATTGAATAAAAATAATCCCTATTGAATAAAAATAATACCTATTCAATACAAAAAATAATCCCCTATTGAAGGCCAAAAATAATCCCTATTGGAGCCAAATAATACCTATTCAATAAAAAATAATCCCTATTGAATAAAAAAATAATACCTATTCAATAAAAATAATCCCTATTGAAATAAATGATACCTATCCAATAAAAATAATCCCTGTTTTAATCGGTTACTGTTCACTATTTCATTGGTTTTAATTTTATTTTCGCGGAACCCTAATGCGTTTCCTAGAATAAAAGTAGCCTAAGTTACTCCTTATGACATTAGCTATCTGCCAGTGAAAATTCCGTTAAAATCAGTCTACCCGTCTCAATGATTAGCCGGAATAAACAGACACACAGTCAAAAATTTTAAAAATTGATTTTTTCATATGAGTACCGTGTATACATTTAAATGCATTCAGTAAAAAGCTGTTAATTTCAAATAACAAACAGACACTTTATTTTTATTTATATGTATAGATTAAACAATAGTTTTTAAGGAAATATATTTTTTTTGTGTGCGAATTTTTTGCTTACATTTAAATTTTAGGGATAAGGGTGGCTTTCAAGAAACCATTCTCCGACCACGCAGAAAATTTAATTAAATATTGATTATTTGCCATGCCCAGACGAGAAGCTCGTTTCAATGCACAAGGTGACATCACATTCTACCACATGTGAGTGAGGTCCTATTGCATCCTTTATGCTACATTTCCTTCATCGTCTATGGTAGTAAACTCTCTTCGGCATATAATTTCCCACACTGGCTATGCGCACATCATCCAGAACTACACATTTCTTGTCTTGGTAGCTAGCAAGACGTCCTTTCCTTTTCTGAGGAATATCTGTCTGTTATAGAGCCAAAAAAGCTAATGCTACACGTATTCGTTCTAAAGAAAAAGTAGTGCCTTAGGTAATTGCCTAACGAACTAAGTGTTCTAATTTTTCAAATATACATATTGAACATGGCTTTTATTTATAATGCAATTTATTTTTACATTAAGTTGTTAGGTTTATTAGAGAGTTCTAATTAGAGAGTTACTCGCACAAAATGTGTAAAAATGTAAATGAAATAAATGAATATAGTCACAATAAAAATAAAATTTTATTTTATTATGTAAATATATAATTTTGAAACTTAGTATTTTATTTTTTTTCAAATAGTATATAAATTGCACCTGGGTTCTAAATGATACAAACACATTTCAAAAATTTTTTATTAAAAAAAAAAAGTAACGACAAAATATACTAAATTTTTTTTTAAATAAGAAAGCGTTGTTACATTAAAAACAGTATTTTACTCACACTTGCAGCAGAATCGTTGGGGAACACAAATGTCACATGGAAACACGTGTCTTAGGAAAACGAATCTAACACAATTTCAAACTTTCAAAACAGAAGTGCTAATTCTATTCAATCGTCTGAACAATAGATGACAGAACAAAACTGAAGCGGGAATTAATCTTCCCATCATTATAAGGGCAATGTCAGCATATTATAATGGATTTTACTCTTCCTACAGGTGTATTTTGTAAGATCATAGCTAAGTTTTCCAAGGCCCTGAAACATTAAATGATCGGTAATAGATGAACGGAAAAATAAATTTCCTTTGTAGACTGTGGTCAGAGTAGGGTTTGAAAGTGACAACATAGAATGAGACAAGACATAACTTTAGTTTTCCACATTAGTACCAAGTACATTGGAACATTTGCCCTTATCGCTTGATAAATTCAAAGCCCCCCAGGAAAAAAACTAGGGCTTTCAATGACAAGCCTTTTTAGGGCTGAGTGAACGGCGAATCAGAGAAACGTGCAAGAAAACAATACCTATTGAGCGAATTAAACTGAGATCAGCTTCCCAAGATCAGCGTCTGTGATTGAAGACTATGTGAGATCACACTCGACGACAGCAATGCAAAACCATATTGTAACCCTTGGTTGGGAGTGCCTACTCCATCCGCCATAAAGTCCTGATCTTGCACCAAGTGACTTTCATCTGTGTCTGACTTTGAAGAAGCATCATGCTGGAAGGCGCTTTGGAAGCAACGTTGAAGTCAAACAAGCTGTTAAATCGTGCTTCTCAAACTTTCAATGTTTGCGATCCAATTTTCAATCGTAATTTCTATCGTGCCCCCCTCCATACAATAAAAATGTGTTGAATCCAATAATAACATACTTTGACCCTAAGGCTACAATATAACTTTAATTATAAACCGTACAAATTAACAAATATTAAATTTTGTATATAATAATATATATGGCAAGCCCATAGGGTGACTAGTAATTATTAAACTTGCTCTTAACATAGTATTGATGAATAAATAATCAAATACATACTGTAGTACTGACATATTTATAATTGCATTATATCAATGTAAATGCTTATTTTAGTTTTATTATATCAGAATGTATTTTGATTAATTCCTTTCAGTAAATTAATATATTTTTTAAATAATTCAATTTTAAATTTCAGTAAATAGAAAAAAAAAATTGATTTGCTTACGCTTTTCTGGCGGGATTATCACGCCCCAAGGGAGGCGCGCTCCACAGTTTGTGAAACGCTGCGTTAAACACTTATTCAGTATGCAAAAGCCTGAATTTTTGCTGGAGAGCTTTTTGAAGCTTATGAAGCCGTATGACAAATGTCTTAATGCTCTAGGTACTTATGTGGAAAAATAAAATGTCTTGCCTTTAATGTCTCATTCTGTTTTGACTTTCATACCGAACTCTGACCACAGTCGACAGGGAAACATTTTTCTACGATACACCTTGTAATAGAAATTGGAGGAGATTATATGATTGGTGTATAGTGCTGATTGAGAATATTTAAAAAATAATGTAGACCCTTTTTACCCAGTATCGGCAAAAGCTGGAAATTTTAGTTAACCTAAATACACATGGACTAAGAGAAACGAATGTACTTATCCCTGTGCTAAAAAATTACTTTGCCGTCCCTCCACTATCTCCTACAGATATAACTTCTGGTTTTAAGGGGAAATTTACAAATTGAGTTGTTTTCTACATCAGGGCTTTCAAGAATGGCATTTGATTAATAGCAGCACTTATTTATTCATTGCAAAGGCGAGCTACTTATTAAAGGTGAGTTTGAATAAAAATAAAGAGGAATAATCCACAGACTTTTACGACATTTTTCTCATTACGAAAATGAGAGGATGGCGTGGTGAAGGCTTTACAGTTAGCGATTAGCCCTTCTGAATACAGGGGGAATAAATTGAATTGCTCTCTATTTTACTTATATAGTAATTAGAGATGCTAATTGTTGAAATACTTCAAATAATTTAATGTACTTCATAAAAAATATTTTGGGTTATTAATCATTATTCGTCTGACAGGTTTCTTTAAATCCTTTTCAAGAAATGAGTATTATTTCGTTCTTTCATCTACAAACTAGGGGATTCATTTCTCAATAATATTCTTCATTTTTAATTGCTAACTCTCTTTTCATAAAAGGGGTTCACCACATGACGACCTGTTTTTACGCATACTTAGGGAATTTTTTTGACAACCACAGTAAAAAGATAGATCTTTAATTTTTTTTATCATTGATTTATATGTATTTTAAAAGTATGCATATAATTACGAACGTAAAATATCCTAGTGTGTGAACAACAAAGAATGTTTTGAACAAAAAGGACCTCGAAAAAATGGATTAACAACACCTTCCACGATTCCGGTTGATTAAGCTTATCTGAAATAAAAAAATTAACGGCGTTTTTTTAATCTATGAACTTAAATGTACAGAATGGACTCTACCTACTCATTTTGAACATTTCCAAGGAAATTGAATTCTTGGTAGACCTCTGAGAAAAGTTTCGAATTTTTTTTTCATGCGAGGAGGTGTAGGGGGTTATGTTTTATTTTAAAAATAGAAATATTTTTTTTAATTTTGGAATGATCGTTGTCCATTTGGTGCGTATGTACTATGTGCTGAGTCTGCACTTCTATAAATTTGAAATCATTCAGTTAAAACCGTTCTTGGTACGTGATGGATGAAAGTTTGAAAAACCCAGTTTGAGAAAAACGTGTTTAAAGTCCAATGAGGAACAATGAAAATCTTAGCAGATTGCTCCGAACATCTTTTCTTCTAACACCCATAACTTTATAACGACTTTGAATTTTAAAAAAATCATTTTACCACCGTATTCTAGACATGTTATGGAGCAATTTATAGAAAAACTTTTTTCATTTTTGAACCGTCATATGTGTGAACCCTCGTTTATTGCAATAATTGAAAGTTAGGGTCCTTTTTATTCAAATGACTCCTCCTTTTCTTGTGGTCGAAGTAACAAGTGGTAGAGGTCGCGTGCTTTCAGCCTTTTTTTTCAGGTTGGGTTCGAAACCTAATACCACTGAAAATCCTTGCGTCGTGTAGGGGCTGTTGCCTGTTAAATCATCCGCATTTCAAAGTCACTAACGTGTAAATTTGAAGACGGAAGAGTAAGGAATAATCAGCTTCATTTGACCAAGAAAAAATCAGGGAAGTTCATCAGTAATAGCACATTAGCATTGTTTGGGAAAAGGATGTGAACTGAAATCAAAACAGATTTGTGTGTGTATTTTTCTTACAGGGTAAATAGCTGAAAAAGACTTAAAACATGAAAAAAAATTTAAAAAATAATAAATTTTAGTTTAAAAACTAAAATCGCTTTTTATGTTTAATCGAACTAAAAGTAAAATAATAGTTCTTAATATAAAATAAATGTTTAACGAGGGAATTAATGTCATAGAGGAAAAAGAGTGAGAGGTGCTCTATATTCATTGTTATAATTTCTTACTTTCTATTTCGAAATGCGGAGTTAGTGTAAAAAGCAGCAATACAAGGCACACACCCGACGGTTTTACCACATTGACATTCATTTTCTCGTTAATCATTTTATTCTCACTGTATTAAGAATTATTTTTCAAATTTTTTAGTTCGGTTAAACCTAAAAGCGTTACACAGTTCTTTAAAGTATAATTTATTTTTCATTCTGTTCATCACACTAAAAGCGTACTTTTTGGTTTTATAGTCTCATTTTTTTCATTAATGAATTAACCTTTGATACTCATTTTGCTTAGAATCTTAAATACCCATTGGCATCCTATCAAGGCACCGATACGGCCTGGTTTGTAAAATGTAGGATCAGCCAGCTGAGGAAATTCGGAAGCTCAGGTTTGAAATTTCATGCGGAAGAGGTGTTAATTCAATGATATTTGTTAACTAAAATAGGTCAATATTCTCTCGACTTGCATCAGTATTAGCAGACATAAAAGTACATTTTTTTGAATCGAAGAAGAGTTAACGAGAATTTTTTTTAATTTACAGTGACCTTTGATTTAATTCTCAGCTGTTTATGGTAAAAAATGAAACACAATGAATGATTTTTTTCATTCCACAGATCCGATAAGAGAATTTGGAAGCAGATTTACACTTTGTCTGAGTTTGGCGGTTAGAATAGATTAGCTACTCAAACTTTTCCATATTTCCGATCCAATTTTGAATTATATATAGTTTTTATTGCGACGCCACTCATACAACAACAATGTTTTGAATGCAATAGTATACTTCGACGCTAAAAGATACAATACGATTTTAATATTATAAACTGCACATATTATCAATATAAGTAATGTATTTTGTATATATCAAGCCAAGGGAAGTCATAAATACAATTATAACTTGCTTTAATTTATATATATATATATATATATATATATATATATATATATATATATATATTTTTATATATATATATATAACGTGATAAATAAATTATTAAATCCCTTTTTTGTCGCACGATACATTTATAAGTATCTTATATCATTTGGTATGTATTTTTTTTTTATTATGTCAAATGTATTTTAGTTTCCTTTTGGTAATTAAATTTTTAAATTTTTTTTATTTTGAAATTTTCGATTCTTGTCCCCCCGTAGAGTTTTCATCCCCCGTTTGAGAAACACGGGGAAAAAAAATTTTTTTTTTCACATGCACAGTTTTTTTACTTAATTTTTTTTTCAAAAAAAGTAGACAATTGTTTTATTGATAAAATTGTAACTCAAACGATTTTCACTTTTGTAACCTGTAACTTAATTTTTTGTTGCCAAATCAAAAAAGGATCGGGATTTTTCCCCCAAACTGAAATGGTACATGGAATTATCCCCTAATCGGGAAATCATTATTCCATGATCCTGATCGGGACAAGGGAACAAAATTTCGAAATTATTATATTATCAACAGACCTTCCCAAGTGCAAATTTAAATTATTCTGCCCCTTTTAAAGGGGTAAAATAGGTTAAAGATTCCGTTACATACAAGTGAAACTTATAAAATCATGTTAAAAAGGAAAGTAACTTTTCAGCATTTGCTAATATTTACTTTGAAGCACAGGGCGTTGTTTTTTGCCTTTATTGCTTTCTGAAAACAAAAAGGCTAGTGTTGAGTTTTTCCTTAAAAAATCCAAAACTCAATGTGGGGAGGGTTTAATGAAGCCACAGAATTTGTAATTAAACTAATGGCACTGTGCGCATTTTTCTTTTTTTTTTTTCCCCTTTTTTCTTGTAGTAGTAGTAAGTGAGTTCGAACACGAAATGTATCGGTTTTTTTATTTTCCTTATCCATTAAATATTTTTTTTACATTTCAAAAGACTCTCATTCTCTTGAGTAAGTGCATATTTGAAATAGCCTAGTCGGAATTTTAGACCAAACTCATCCCGGGTGTCAGAAACTGAAGAATAAAGTAATTGATAACTTCATTCTTACCTTAGAATTTGTGAAATCGAAAGTCAATTTTTTTGCATCTCTTCCTTGCAGGGATCCGAGATTGCAATAATTTTAGAATTGTGAAAACAAAGTTTGAACTATAGAATATTTTATAAAGTACAAATTCATTTTGAATATTGAATATAAGTAAATATGTATGTTGCATTTGATTTGAATGTTTTATAATCGAGAGGATAAAGAAATATTTTAAATGTTGAACTTTTATATTTGAAACTGATGCATTGAACTGTATTAACTTTTAGGAAAATTTCAAACTAAAACATTAGAAATTATTGAAATGTTTTGAAATTAATAGAAATATTGAAAATATTAAGTTGATCTGAACATGTTTTGGTGTAATCTGTGATTATTTAAATGTATTGTTACGTAGATCCGAGGGTTCGTGGATTTTATGCAGAACAATCACAAAGAAAAACAGTTTTTAAAGAGCGATGCGAATTTGTTAACAAAAATCCAACCCTTTAAATAGAGAATTCAGCAGCAATATTCACAGAGTAAATCTCCGAAGGTCTTCACACCTTCAACAGTAATCAAACACAATAACCAGTGTTTAAAAATACACGTATGTAAAAGATTATTCACAAGCACACCCGAGCTAATCGCCAGTCAAAGTAATCCTCACTACTCGCTGGTTTAATCCAGACTCCTTGCCGTCCCGGTGAGCATCTTATTTATAGGCGTGACAGAAACTTCTAGAAATATAGCCGCTCGTGAAATTAGTGGAGATCCACTACTTTCTAGAATATTCCAGAGGGTTCCGAACTCGCCAACATGGTTGCCTATGACGCCAAAATGATCGCCAAAGTCGCCAACTTGGTCACCAACTTGGTAGCCAAAAATGATGCCAACTTGGCTCTAGAGCCAAGATTTCGCCAAGTTCTCATTGAATCGCCATTATAGCGTAAGGGGTGGCATTGCTTATGAATGGTACAATTTTAACATGAAATAAACATAACATAGAGTAATATAAATGCATTAAACACTCAAATACAAATTATTTACACTCTTTACACAAAATTCGTAACAATATTAAATATGGTCGAAGCACAATCATTCGAGTTGTTAAAAAAGAAACTAACATCATTGAGAACAACTGTTACTAACTCGAATTTTTAGGTCAAACTCATCCCATTTCCTGAAGTCGCTCCCTCATCGTCCTGCCCACCTAAGAGTGTGGGAGGAAACAAAGTATTTCCAGAAACTCCCATAGTAATAATTATTTACTATTATTCAGGCACTTTAATAAACCACAAGTTAAACCACAAGAGGATGTCCTAGGAGTAATATAAAAAAAGTAATAAACCCTAAGTGAACAAGCGCAAATAAACAGTTCAATTTAACCTAATCAACCTTAGACTATAAAATCCCAATCCACTAATTTAGTATAGTGGCAAGCTCCATTCTTAATTTAAGTTGTGAAAATCAATTCTATCTCACCTTCGTAACGCTGTAACAAAAATTCTCAGCTTCTTCTCCTTTACAATTACAAAACTCTGACATTATATACTCTAACTAATCTACATACCAAGGCTTCCTCTTGTAAGGGATGGCTGTGAATTAAACGCGAATGCGAGCCGAAAGATTCCCCCAGAGGATTAGCGTGAAAGTCGCGTAAAGACCCATCACAAAACTGAAGAATAGGTAAGTGATAAATTTATTCTTACCCTAGAATTTGTGAAATAGAATATTAATTTTTTTACACTTACCTTTTAAGTTAGGTATAAGATTTTTAGACTACTGATACATTTTTTTTCTATTATTTTCATACCAAATAACCAAGAAAAAGTAATAAAATATTGGTTTTCTGCTAATTTTACAATAAGCTTCAGCTCAAAAATTTATTTTTAATCTAAATTATATCGATTGTAGCAATCGAACGATGATATGCTCAAAGTTTATATGATATGAGACGAAATGATGACTAATTGATTAATGAAAGATTGAAATTAAAAATAAAATTCATTTCTAATTTATTTTTAATGCATTTCCTGCCTCTGAAAACACTTTTTAAATTCATTCTTCATTAAAGACTGACAGTAAAAATTTATTTTATATCCAAAGCTATTTCCGATTTTTACTCAACTAATAGAGGAAAACTTTGAATAAGAAATTTTTGACCCTAAAAACTTTGATTTCCACTAATAAAATAAAGCCTGCCCCAGAATTCAATCATCAGAGGATCTTGGAATTTTGTATATATGTGGAATTTTTTATTTTAAATTTTAAAATGAAATGTATAATGAGAAATTAAGATTTAAAAAAATATCTATTGTCATCAAATTCAAAGAAAAAATATTATCTTTAAATCAAGAATAGTTAAAGTGTTAATTAAATTTCTTTATTAATTTATTTTTACTATTTTTTACTTCAATTTAAGGCCCTTTTAGTACAAAAGGGTTCTTTTTCAAGGAGTTGGAAGTCTTGAGTAGCTACTTAAGCTTATATTTTCCCCCTAATTATTCATTTTTCATTCTCCTCTTTAATAATTTAGGTATGAAAAAAAAGGAAATTATGATAGAATCTTAGGCATATGTATATATACATAATAAAGAAAATTTTAATTGACTTTTAATTGAACTATGCATTTACTTTTACCTTATATTTTCAGGTAAAAATTTCGCTTACGGTTCATTGTTTGTTTCTAAAAAATAAATTTGGGGTCTCTTGTGAAAGGAAATTTTGGGATTTTTTAATAAGCAGAATTATTTCCCCTTTTTTTTAAATATTTTCATTTTCTTAAAAATCTGAATGTATGTATTTTCATTCAACCTGCATAATTGGATGATGCCTTTAATTTTTGTAAAATAATTTCAGAGTGAAGTTTTTAAGTATTCCTTAATTAGAGAAAATTGTAGAATTTATTTAATTTTTTCTACAAAAGTCTTTGTAAGTAAAGTTAAGTTTTATTGGCACCTCAATGATATTGATTTAATCATTTTATTATATCTAAAATATATGGGGGGAAAACCCGTCGAAATAAGCAATTAAGATATGTAAGTCAAACACACACACAAATATATATATGTATATATATGTCCAGGGTGGTTCGCTACCAGACCGACAAACTTGCAGGATGTGTATTGGTTATGGAGACAATTCGGAATCACATAGGAATGCACGAGCGCAAATATCGTAGCCGCGAGCTATGATGCAAAGAAACAGAGAAAAAGAACAGAAACAACAACATATTAATGAAACAGAAAACTCTGATTGAAAGGTTGTACTAAAACAAATGCTCGAAATCCTAACCAAAAGTCATGTTTCAGGTCTGCAGTAGCACTGCTGAAATCCCTTTCGTTCTAGAAGACTCCCGGCATGTCACATATCCTCTCGGCAGCTGCAGATATTCAAGCGATAAAGTCTTCAACAGAAGGAATGGGTGTCTCTATATATATATATAACATGTTTCGAGCCAGAATCAGATTTAATTTTAAAAAAGAACGTTATTCAATCAATACTAGACATCATCTGACGCTAAGAGAAAGAAAAAAAACCCGCCACAGTGAAATCTAAGTGTTTCACCCCTTACACAAGTTATGTGAAGTATGATATGTACTTGAAAGTTAATGCTGACATAGAGAGATATTAAATATAATGATCTGGGATCAGAAATTGTTAGTGGTTAGGCCATATATTCCGGAGAAATATTTGGGTGATTAATTTGATGTTTGAAGATGTAATGAAAAATAACAATGAAATTCTATATAGGAAATTTAATTTTAAATATAATTTAACTATCCTTACACACACACACACATAATATATATACAATTTACAAAACTGCCTCGTTATTCCCATCATAGAAAATGCATTAACATACAGTATCATTCATTCACCATCGACCACGCCTTATCATTTGGTTCTCGCTACATTAACATCATCCACTAGCCACATACTACAGTTAATTTACCCCTCTCATGAAATATTTATATATATATATACACTGGTGTGCAAAACTTAAGCAACAGGTGGGTTTATTCCCTAACTTCAGAAAAAACATCTGAAGACATGAAATTTGAAATGAGAGAGTACTATGTACGTAAGGATGACGAAAGCATCGGCGCTGAAAAAGGAATAAAACGCATAAGGTATGGAATCAAAAAAAAAACAGCTTTATTAAACGCATAGTATTGACTCGATTGTCTACCCAACAGGAAAAACAACAAGCAGATGTTCCTTAATATGGTATATGCCCCCCCCTTACTACAATGGTTGCTTCGCCCGTCTCCGCATACTCAAAACCAGCTGGTGCCCATTTTTGAGGTGGGAGTGCCTTTTCCTCAATCAACATCTGTTGAGTTGGGGTTGTTCCCCGGATGATGTGGTGTAATACTTTCCCCCCAAAAGCATCCCACACATGTTTTGGGTTTTAAATCTGGGAGCAGCTGGCCAATCCATTCAGTGATATCTTCATTTTCCCAGCAGCTCCTCAACAGCAAGAGTGCGATGTGGCCGTGCATTGTCATCCAAAAAAATAAAGTCTGGGCCAATGGCACCCCGGGAAAAAGATGCACATGAGGAAAAGTACCTCCTCACAATGGCGATCCCCGGTTACAGACCCTTTTTCGAAATGGGAAGCTCAGTTCCCCGTTCAGCTAATCCCAAACCCCAACGAACTCCAGGATCACCGTAACGATTTTTTCCCCCGATTTACTGGGAAAAAACCGGGCCCCGATCTCTCTCCAAATCAAAACGCGTTGAGAATCGCTTCGGGAACTGAACGACTCTCATCCAAAAAGGACACGACCCCATTGATCAGTTGCCCAGTTTTGCGCCTCGGGCCCCACTGTAAACGGTGGCTTCGGTGGCCTTTTTCAACGGGAGGCAGGTTAAGGACGGCGGGCAACGGGCCCCCCGTGAAAGGCGTCTGGCCACAGAAAAACCCTACACTTGTCGCCCTGTTGCTGTACAGAGTTTCTGAACAATGGCGCTTGCTCTTCTGTGGATTTTTTTTCGCCTGCAGGAGATATATCGGTCATCCCATGCAGTTGTCGCCCCGGGGGTTTTTCCCCCCTTTTCTCACTGTACCGGGGTTTTGGGAATGCTTTCAAGCGGGGAAACCACACTTTGGATTCGAACTCTGCAGCTACACGGTGGCGTACGCCCCTCCTCACCCGATCATTTTTCCCCCGTGTGAAGTCGCCGGGTGATTTCTTCTTTCCATTTTCACCGGACTTTTGGCACTTTTAGAGAATATGGTGAATTGCGTCTCCGTCCTTCATTTCATTCTCTGTTGAGCAGCGCGTGGACATCACGCGTTTTGCGTACGCTCACGTCGCTTCTGACTTTTTGTTCCTGATATTTGCATACGCATGACGTTTCTACGGACTTACGTGTTCCCTCTACGATCCCCCAGACCTCCTTTTCTGCTTTCATGGCTATCTGCAAAATTTTCATTTTTTTTAATTTTTTACACCAATATATATTATATATATATATATATATATGTGTGTGTGTGTTTTTGTAGTATAAGAAAAAAAAAAGTAAAAAAGTTCTAAAATCAACAATCCCAAAAAGAAGAAAAAAATTTGGGAGTTCAAGAACCAAAAATGTAGATACAAAAAGTTTTTGGACTAAATCGGAGACCTATATGATTTCTAAATCTGTTGCTGAATTAGGCCAGTGATTTAAAGTTAAGCAATGCTTTATGGATCTACCCTTCTCCGTACAGCAGAAATTTTTTTGACATAATAGAAGTAAAGCAGAGCCACGTTCCAAAGTTAAACCTATTTCTAACACACGTGAATGATAAACCCTACAATAGAGTAAAATGAAATTATGAATATAGAACATTAATGTTTCTCTCAAAGAGAGGAGTATTAAGAAAGAAAAAATTAGGATAAAAATTCCTTGTATTAATAAAAACCATAAATATATAAGAGAGTAGTTACCATCTTAGCAGAAATCCGCGCTAAAGTTGTTAAAAAAAGGGCATGTTTAAAAAAAAAAGCGGGGTTCCCCGATGTTAATTTGAATTTAAATTGCCAAAAAATTTTAAAAAGAAATTATAAAGATTTTTAAATAAAATTTTAACTGAAAAAAAGGAAAAATAAATATTTTAAAAAAATTTGTTGGACAATTATATTCTAGATTTATATATATATATATGTAATGGTGGTTTTATTTGTAATGATAAAGAAACATCTTAAATAACATCTAGCCTTTATTCACACACATATACAGATTGCTCTACCGGTATACAATGATAACAAATACCGGTATTTTGAGCCGTTTGTACAATTTTGTAATACCAGTATTCACAAGTTGAAATACCGTTTTAGAAAAAAAAACCATGGTTTCTTCTAACGAAAGCTATGATTGGTCAGAAAATACCACTAGATAGTTTCTGATGCAATCTTACTTTGAAAAGTTACCAGCTGTTAATTTCTTACATTTGATTACAATAATATCCCGACTGTGCGGGTAAAACAGTAAATTATTTAAACGTTGGTCCTTAAAGCCAACTACCAATAATTAAAAAGTTATTAAAAAGGATGTTAAAGGGAGTTATTACAAACACACACACACATATATAAATATATATACTATTAAAATTCGTAGGTAAACAGACGTACCTATCTATCTGTGAGTGTCTATATTCTCATGAATTCCACGGGGCAGAAACTCGCCAAAAGTACCAAAAGAAAGGGAATATAATCCGAGGAAGCCGTTTTGACCATTTACATTCCGACATTACAAATATATAGTTGAAAATATAATAATTAAAAACTTTAAAGACATGCAACTCAATAATCACCTGCATTGTTGTAACAACGTTATTATAAAAATGACTTAAGTTGGCGTCGAAAATCGATTTTTAGCCAAACTGGCCAAATCAAGTCTACATTTTTACAACAATGTAAGCGAGAATATTGAGCTTTTTTTTATTATTATTAATTAATATCTTTTTTAAATATTTGTAATTCCTGAATTTAAATAGTAAAAAAATGGATTCTTCGGATCCTTCATATTGATCATTTGATACCTTCGGCGTGTTTTTTTCATTCAGCGATTCGTGACAAGATTGATTGAATATTAACGTCGCACTGTTCAGCTACACGAGGGGGTTTTGGCGACGGACCAAGTAATTTTTTAACCATGGACAAGGACGTGGACGACACCGAGCTGGCCCCTCCCCAAATACCACACCACACCAACGGGAGGGGGTTTCAGCTCTCGACAGATTTAACGTGCACGCTTTAGTGGTCGGGCTCGAACCTGACAAGGCATGCCACGATCCGATACTTATACCACTCGGCTACCGCGGCCGATTCGTGACAAGATAGCCTCACATAAATAGGTACGCTTGTTTTTATTTACGATTTCCAAAAAACACGCCTCCCAAAAAAAGCAGTCGTTTCAATAGTTAAATGCAAGAATTTTTTTATTCGTTATTTAACGAAATTGAATATAAATTAATATTTTTTTTAAAAAAAATTAAAGTTGCATAGTTTTTTATTGTTTATTACTTAATTAATTATTTAATAATAATCTCGTGCATTCTTGTGTATAAAACTGGATTAGCTTTGTAAATTATTAATCAAATATAGAAATTAAAATGAAAAAAGGATCATATTCGGGATTAAAAATCCCGTGCAACGCCGAGCTGAACAGTGGGAAAAGGATCCTGTCTGACAAAGAAAAGAAGTGGAAAAAATTTCGTAATTTAAATGACATAAATATAGAAATTTTTTCTTATCAAGCATACACCTATACTCAGAAGTTGAGGCGTCGAAGAAAGAAACAGAAAAAGAAAAATTTGATTAGGAATAAAGTTATACCCATTGAAGAAACCCACGCCCGCCAGGAAGTGTTGACACTAAGAGGGGAATGGGAAATTTCCTAGGCAAATGCAACCCCCAAAAAAAAGCCCGTGTAATCCCGGCCCATCCATTAAGTATATATATATATATATATATATATATGCTATTAATTCTATATTCAGAAATATTGTTTTGTATAACAACAATAATTTCTGTTTTAAAAAATCA
>BMAV01027057.1:0-137111 GCA_019973955.1 Trichonephila inaurata madagascariensis
ATGGCTTTATACTAATATACTAAACAAACATTTTCATAATAATTCTGCTTTTATAAAATCTAATTCAAGCAAAAGAGAAATTTTTAATCGAATCTCCGCTTTTTATAAGAAAATAGATTTACCTATTTTGGATATAAAATTCCATCATATATTCCTAACAGCTAAATTCCATAAAATTCCTGTTAAATTTAGAACTATTAAGAATGGTTTTAAAACTTATATTACACTTCCGGGCAAAAAGCTACAAAATATTATTCATTCTCCATTAGACAAAATTGATAATTCTATTATTATTAAAAATAGTATGGACATTATTAAGTATATGCAAGGAAAAAATTATTTCTATGTATACCTATGAATTTGAAGATTTATTTAATTCCACAGATAGAAGACATGCTTAAGATTCTTAAAATAGCATATAGCAAATAATTTTTAATTGGGATATTAAAATATGATAAATATATTTCTATTATTGAATTAGTATTAAAGAAACTTAAATTTTCCAAAATAACGCTTATTTTAAGCAAATTAAAGGTTTACAACAAGGGGGACCAGTTAGCAACTGCTTAGCAAATATCTACTTGCATTTTTATGCAATAAAAAAGTATTAGTTATGAATCTTGTTACATTTTAGATACATAGATGACTTAATTATATTTAGTAATATAGTATACTTTGTTCCTAACCTTAGTTATTATCCCCACTATTTAAAATTAGTAAAAACACTATTTATAATAATGAGTCAGCTAACTTTTTGGACCTTCAATTAAATGTTAAGAATAATTTGCTATTAAGTAATATTTTTGATAAAAGAGAGTCATTTGATTTTAACATTATAAAAATGCCTTTCTGGGGTAGTAACCTACACTTATCAATATTTAGAAATATTATCTTAAATTTTATAAAAAGAAACAATGATTTAGTTACTGATAACTTTTTAAAACAAAGTAATTTTGTGAATTTTTGCAATAAATGTTTAGAATACAATTATCCAAGTAAATTTATTTATAAATATATTTCTATTTCTAATTAAAACTATTTTTATCTTGGTTCAATATTTTATTTAAAATTCCTTCTATTTAGTTTATTTTAAAAAAATATTTTAAATATTTTAAGCGCTTATTTTAATTGCAATATATATATTAGTATACTCATCGAAGTATATTTATTTTATAATATAATTCTATTTGATATTATCTATTTTTAACTTTGTTCATTATTTTATATAAAACTTCCTTTATTTAGCTTATTTTTAAAAAAATTTGTGATTTGTTTAATTGCAAAACAACTATCCAAGGGGCACCACGGTTTTTCCTTCTCGTGTAGTCATTTCAATCCTTTACGTCATTTCGCGTGGGATCTTATCGTAGAAGGTTGAATTTTCGATTTCCAGTTTATTTGACATGCAAGTTTTTATCCTAATTTTTTCTCTATAATTTTTTTTATTATTCCTCTCCTTGAGAGATTCATTATTGTTCTCTTTTCTCAATTTCATTTGAATATATTATCAGGTTTTTCTTCCGTGTTGTATTAGGCTTAACTTTTCAACTTAGGTGTTTTTTTTTCCTTTCTATTATATCGAAAATTTCTGCTGCACGGGGAAGGTTGGATCCATAAAGCATTGATAACCTTAATTCGATGGCCTAATTCAGCGACAGCCTTAAAAATCATAATAGATCTCCAGTTTAGTCCAAATACTTTTTTGTATTTTAATTTGTTTTGCCTGTTGAATTCCAATTTCTTCCTGTAGGTTCTAGTACTTCTTCACTTTTATTTTATTTTACTATATATATATATATTACGTTATTTCTGGTTTTGATATATTATACAAATTTCTTTCATATATATATATATATATATGTATTATTTTTAGAATTCTGCATGAATAGTCAAGTTCAAAGTAAATAAATTGAAATTATTCATTTGGTTAGGTTTATAAGCAGATTAGCAACAAAAAAATAGATATTAATCTTCCTATTTCACGGTTATCACTTTAAAAGACTTCTGACCTTAGTGTATACAACAACAAAAAAACGAAGAAAATATTCATAGCTTTGTCGAATATCCATAAGTTTGAAATATATATGGGAAAATATTTGTTCTGAGTGTTAAAAATTGTCCAAAGTCTACGGTTTATTTACAACAAGGCGGTAATTCTCAAAGATATTTGGAAATCAATCTTATTCAGCTCAAATATCACTTGCACTTCTCTCATTTTTATGTCATACCTGTTTACTAAAGTGGAAAAATTGAATACATTTTTAAGGTATCGGAAAATGTCAACAAAATATGTCTTTGCTGTGCGAAATGAGATATTTAAATTACTGTTTTTTTATTTAATCTTTCTTCTTTTGTGAATATATATATCCTACATTTCCTAATAGAAAAAAAAATATTCTTTTTTCATACTTATTATTTTTTATTTGTTTAAATTTATTTTTGTTTCCATATAGTAAGCAAACATATTTTTTCAATTACATACATATATTCTCGATAGTTTAAATCCCACACAGCAGACTTAAGCTACGAGGAAGAAAATATTCTATAGTAGAGAAGCAAATTATGTTAAAATACTTTTCTTAGAAGTCTGGATATCAGTTTTGCTGCAATGGCTTTTTTACTTTATTTTAATCAATCCAACTGGGAGGGCTAGAAAAGAAGAAAAAAACCGTGATTCCGTTAAAAGTAATTTTACTGCAGTTAAATAGAAAAATCAGTTACAGACATTTCGTGTAATTTTTTCCTTTGATTACTTTTATAAGATGAAATTTACGATTTTCTTTCAGGTATATCAATTTTTATTTAAAAAATGTTGCGTTATTAAGTGATTAAGTAATATATATATATATATATATATATATATATATATATATATATATATATTGATGAAAAGTAGAAAAAAATAAAGATTTAATTATTTTATAGAATTGTGCATAACTTATCTTGTATTTACTTTAGTACGTTATTTGCTAAAAGTATAATATTATATATATTATTATTTATTTATACATATACATTCTTATATATGCAATGACGAGCAAAAACATCATGATCACCTCCATACTTCTCTATTAATTCAACTGGATAACTTGGAGGGTATGCGATTAAGTGAGATTTGTATTTAACTGTTGCTGGAAAAAAAAAGAATAATTCTTTTGTTAACTCTTACGAGTGATTGGAAAGAATGTTGATCTAAGCGAATTTGATAGAAGATAAATTGTAAAGGCCCTAAGACTCGGAACGAGTATCTCCGAATCTGCCCAAACAGATTGTTCGAGATCTGGTGTACTTAAGGTATCCGACTACGTTCGGAACCGTTATTTTGCAAAAGAGTGTAAATGGATAATATTTATGATATTTAGTGTCACTTAGATTAGAATACATGTATAAAATTGTTTTAAGGACATTATGACAAAAAAAATTATTTAATTACAATATTTTGGAAAAAAATTTACTTAGAATAACCTTTTTTCCAAATGTTTTTCTTTCTTAAAAAATGCTTCTATTGTATTAATATTTTGCCTGTATTCAGCTAGACCTCGGTACGAGGCTAACTAGAATTTTTGAAATCATACTTGGAAATCTGTTAATCCAAAAACTTACGAAAACAGAAGGAGAACTTTAAGAAAAATACGGATCATTATTGCAAAAAGGTTGTAACTCTGAAAATAATTTGAATTTTCAAAAAACATAGTTGATCCTCTGTACAGAGGGCTGAGCTTTTACAGGCAAAATATTAATACAATAGAAGCATTTTTAAAAGGAGAACATTTGGAAAAAAAGGGTTTTTCTGAGGGTTTAATTTTTGCCAAAATATTGTACTTAAGTAATTCTTTTATCATAATGTCCTTAAAACAGTTTTATATATGTATTTTAATCTAAGTGACACTAAATATCATGAAAATTATCCGTTTACGCGCCTTTTTAAAATCACGGTTCCGAACGTAGTCGGATACCTTAATATTTATTCGAAATGGATAAACGACTAGGTAATTGGCAGCAAGCTGTTGGGCCTAAACGTCCTATAAAATAAAAGGGCATCAGAGATCATCACATTTGTTAAAGCAAAGTAGACACCAGACTGCGACTCAGTTGATACCCGAAAACAATGCAGGTGCACTTGCAAGTGATTCGGCACACCCAGCTCAGTAAACATATTGGACATGGTACTGCGTAGTTAATTTTCTAATGGTATGCCACTGTTGACCAAGTACCATTCTCTACTATGCCTAGATTGCACCCGGGAGCATCGAGACTCTATTATGGATAAGTAAGATAGAGTTGCCCGATTGGATGAATCTTGATTTTTATTCATCACAACGATCGTCACATTAGAGTGGACTATATTTCAGGCGAACAGTTGCTTCCCCATGTATATCAGGTCAAACACACACTGGAGGCGGCTGTATTAGTCTTGGGGATGGGGCATTCTCATGGACAGGTCTGAACTCTTAGTTGTATTACAACTGACCAGGAAAGCTGCAGAAAATAACTGCAGACTATTCGCGTCTTTACAAGGTGTTTTTATTACCAAGTAAAATGAAACTTCTAAGTCAATAACGCCGAAATTCATAACCCCTGCAGGATTTTCGAAAGGAGAAAGAAGCGTTTCCCCGGGCCCACGTGTTCCTAGATTATACGCACGCACGGAACAGGGCGAATTCCCCTGTTAAGCCTAATTTCCTATAAAATTTCATGAAAAATTATAAATGCAATCAAATACACTATAATTTGCATTTAACTATAATTGATAATATCTGAATAGATAGGACAAACATTTTCGCTAGATTCAAAAAACAATTTGCAAACTTTAAAAAAAATGCTTCCATTTCTTTTTTTTTAAAAATATTATTTCTTTTTTTTCGCTATGATGATTAAAATAAAAGAGATTCAAAACTTACAAAATACTATCTAGTGTATATCAAATGATAACTTTACTCTCACATAAACTTGAAGCTGTTCTAACCGATACAATTATTTTATTTAACAGCTAAAACGCATCATTTTTTACTATTTTTAATTAACCCATTTAACGCTGTTTGCTTTTCTAATATCACTTTAGTATTAAGTTTTCTGTTATTATGGTTGTGGCAGCTTTAAATGCGAATGCAACGAAAAAGAATAGTTTGTTCTTACTGAATTAAAAGTAAGTCATCAGTTTGTTGTATGAAGATCTGCTTTTTAAATGTCTTTTGAGTATTAAAATTATTGATGTAAATAAATCACAAATAAAATAAATAATGAAACTATTATTATGAATGTCTGGTGCCCAATAAAATAATACGCTTCCCTTCTTTTTCCAACTTAGTCGAAACATAAACAGAAATCCGAAAGGCAATAAATCACAAGCAATTAAATGCCCGATTCTTCGAAAAGTCTAAACATGTGCAGTTGTTTACATTCATGAATATCCTAGGTGTAATTAAAAAAAAAACTCAGAGCCAAAAGTACTCATTGAAATTCAGAGTTTTGTTAAACATTATTTGAAAAAAAAACGGACTTTAACCGCCAACTAGAGAGAGAGGGCCTTGTAAGAAACAGTATATAACGTTCTTGTGTGATCATGGGTCTCAGAGAAGGGAAAGCGCAGTCACATATGTGATACCGTCGGCCTAAGAGGGAGAAACGCGTGATCATATATATGTGATGATTGTCCTGAACTGGTTAAGGCTTGAATTGTCTTGAATTGGTTCAGGAGCATAATGCTGAATTCCAATTAATATCTTGGCTACGTAATTCAACGGATCTTAAGCCGATTGTGCATATTTGCACTTTCTTTGAAATACTGCTCAGATGTCATATAACACCATGATGGAGTATCACGACTTAATGATATTATTTCTTATAAATTTGTATGACCTGTCTTGAGTTATCTGCAAACTAGTGGCTTTTATGACAATGCTAGTTGCATCTATTTTGCAGAATAAAAATAACTGAACGTATTATTGAGAAGATGGTCAGAATATATTGTGACTCTTCAGATAGAATAGATATATAAATAGAATAAAATAATTATATATATATAGGCTTATTCTCTACAAACAAGAGATAACATCCAACAATCATATTCGAAAAACACATAGACAGTAGGAAAATCACACAATGAAGGACACATGAGTAACCGAGATTAAAAATTATAAAATGGATGCTGCAGTGTTATAAACATTGCTGACTTGGAACAGCTAATATATAAAATAATTTATATAAAAGTGGGTTTGAACATATTTTTTGGCCAGCCAACCTTCCCCCTTTATGCAAATAACACTGAGCAAAAACCAATAGAAATTAATGGATAGGAATATCTAAATCCATTACAAGATAGAGGTAACTTACCTAAAAATTGCACTTACAAATGCAAAGCCCGCGCTAAATTTGAGTGCAATAAATAAGTTATGGCCAGATTCTGGGACCCTAATGCAGAATATATATATATATATATATATATATAGTATAATAAAATAAGTATAGACAATTTATACATCCTATAAATAAAAGATTGGTTGGAAGTGGATTAGAAAATCTATAAAAATTCTCTTAGTACAAAATAAAACTAAAGATACTAAATACTAAGCATTATTAAAACCTTTCAAAAAGCAGAGAATAAATAACCACAAATTGAATAAATAACCTCGTGTTATAACATTTATTTCAAAATTAGTTATAAGCATTTTGCGAGTCAATAACACACACAAACACAAACACACTGCTTATATATATGTATATATAAGCAGCTTTATAATTTGTACTGTTCCTAGCCTTAAGGACTCGTGCTTAAATAATTACTAGCGACCCACCGAAGGATAATCTAGCAATCGATATTTTTCTACGAATAAATAAGCTCCTTCCACGGAGGTCATGGGAGTTTTACTTCCGTTTTCCGCTTTGTGTAAAAACCGAAATTTGCCCTCTTTGTCTCTGTCTTCAATATATGAAACATCGCTGCTGCGTATTCTAACTGCTATGTGACTGTGTTAATCAGCATTGTTTAAGATGAGTATGTTTCGGTGTGTTTAATGTACAATAAACCGGATTACATGCAACAAGATGATTTCCCATCCATGCAAAATCTTCTACCCTCACTTCTACTCTCTTCCAAATGATCATAAATCATTAATTAATTAAATAAAGCATTACCAATGTCCGCGATTATGTCACATATACTATATTGTAATGTCTTAACCGAAATGGATCTCATTGCTTGCTTTTCTACTTCCTGCGCTTCCGTTCGACAATTTCAAAAGTTCAATCGAACCACTCGAATTTAATTTTGTTCCTATTATCAATTATACATCTCACAACTTTTCAATACAATTTCACAAAGAAACATAAAATATTTTTCAATCGAAAATTTGATACGTTTGGATGGATGTTAATATTTGTTATAATTCCACATAATAGTATCGCAAAAGTTATATATTTGCCATTTTTTACTCTAACAGCTTCAAAAGATTTATGTTATTTCATTACTCTAGAGTCCCAGCATTAAGAACTCTGGATGTAACTCAGACCAAAGGAGAAGCCGAGGAACATTAGCTTAAAAATATATATAATGAACAACTTTCTTCCTTCCCATGAATGTACGCTTGAATTATTTTCGAAAGAGAATTTATATTGAGAGAAAGTTCCGCCAGAAGTTCCCACAAGGAATATTTTACTCGCCCTTATATTAACTTAGTAACTAAAGTTAAACAAGTCTGAGAAAACTGAGAGGTTTAAAGAAGGAGGAGAGTTCTGTAAATATTAGCAACAGCTTCCAGAAATTCAAGAAAAAAAAGTTACTACCAGTGAAAAGGATTAATTCTTCATTTATATGTTTTTTGTGTGAAGTATAAGACTTGTTTATTTTGTAATCGAGCTATTAGTTCTGGTATTTTTACTATCCAAACCAGGTTAAACTGAAATGGTTATAAAAAACAGAATAAATATTATACAGAAGTCGATATTTTAATATTGCACTTAAAAATTAGCGTTCTTTTGACAGCATTCGGGAAATGATTTTTCCCTTGTAACTATACCAAATAACCATCTGTATAACATTTCTAAAATCAAGTAATACATTGAGAAAAATACATTTTAAAAGTAAAATAGTAAATTTAATCTCTAGAATTATATTTATAATTAAATATATTGCACTTTACATACATTCTGTAACTAAATTGTGTGCCTTGTGTTTTAGGCATCAACACGTCTCATTTATATATCATAGTGGTTTTAATCTCACAAGATTAACTTCTTCACTGCGCCTGACGTATATATCCGTTTCCCTCAGTCAGTGTGTTTCGTTTCAGGGAAGTATATATTTGTCCTTCACAATACGATTGTTTTCTTTGCAATGTTAATAGTAAAGTTATTCTGAAAGTTTTGGAATGCAATAGAATGACCTTGTCACTGCTTGTGAAAGGTTTAACATACTTCAAAAAAGGATTTTCTAGTTTCTGCCTTTTGTTCCTCCTCTCCCTCCCAGTACATCGTATAAGCGCACCTTTGTGAAAACGTTAGCACTGGGTAGCGAATCACGTAATTTATAACCGACATAAGTAATTGCCGTATGTAAGTATGTGTAACTGCCAAATTTCCAGTTGTGAATATCTCTCATAAGATATATTTTTATGTAAACACTTGCTAAAAAAATTCAAAAACATACCATTTAAAAAACCGCTGAGTAATTTTGAACTAAAATATTCATCCTGCATGAAAATATTAATTTACTTTCATTACAGCTTTTCTGCTCGGATAAAACGTTTGCTTGTTATAAAATTCCATAGTAAATAGCTCATCAAATTTATGAAATAACTAATTTGTATCCTGAAAATCATTACTCTATTTCTAACTTTTTATACTAAAATTAAATATATGGATTGTGGACATATACCAATTTTAATGTATATCCTAAGTATTCTATGTATATTCTAAGTAAGTATTCTCTGTTGTACAAATATTCTATTATTATTTTATTACACTTCTATTTTGTATTTAATTCTTATTGAAACAGTTATCAGCATAAATGTTACTTTTTCATAAAAAGTTTATTGTAATATGATTCATTTTTTATGCCCTGAAAAGTAAGTTAAATGTTGCAAGTGTGCAAAGGCTATAACGTCTAGCCACCACCCAGGAATAAAACTCCTGATCAGATTTTTTTTGTGACTAAATAATGTTTATAGAGAATTAGAACACTACATTTATCAAGTACTTTATCACAGAAAAGTATATTTTAGCTTTGGGCCCGTTAAAGGGTTAAGTGCAACATAAATAAACACTTACTCGTGATATATTTTCTTTCAAATGTATACGTCAAACGCATCCCTTTAGAACAGGGGTACTCAACCTTTTTCTCCATCGGACCACATACATGTGATAACTATTTCACGTGGCCGAAACATGAGAATTAATAAGGGGGACGCTATAAAATCAGGATATTTAAAATGCAGAAATTGATTAAAGTATTAAAACTCATAACTTTTGAATTTTATTTTATACTATATTATATTCTATCAAACTCAAATAACAAAAAATATGGTTTATGCAATTTTTACCCTGTTACGGGGTAATTTCGATTTCCTTTTATCAATTATCCCCTCCTTAAATATCTTGTTGCGGTTGCAAAGATTTTTTTAAGAAAGCCAATTTATCTCATCTAGAAAGAGATTCTCAAGAAAAAGAGCCATTGAAAAATGTGTGCTTAGTAGAAGATGAACGAGAAAAATTATATTTTTTAAATCTAACAATTTTACGACTAACAAAACAAGTTGCTGATTCATGATTGTTTTTTTTTTTACGAAATAGTGAAGATCACAATTGTCTTCAAACAACATATATTCTTTAAATAGTTTTTGCTTTGAAGACATGAGTATTAATTAAAAATTAGATTCACCTATGAAATGGTCACTACACCTCAGTTATTTGTTAGTTATTAACAGTTACAATTACAAAAAGGGTGGAAGTTATCTCGCAATTGTACCAGCACGACATCGAAAGCAAAGTTGATATATGTGATTAATAAAATTTCTTGATAAATTTTTAATGTATTGTTCTTAAATAATTTAATTTGTTAGTGCAGTGGGCCAAGACCGGGCATCAGAAATCTTTTAAAAAGTGCAGGCCTGGGCCTTTCACATCTGCTTTGGAATATATAGGTTGAGAAGCAGGGTATTATGACCCTTTGTGAATGAGTGTTTGCTTCGTATCCTGAAACAATATGAGGGCTTTTGTGACGGGCATCGTTTTGAACCTTGGTGAAGTTACAAGGATGAGGAGGTGAAGAACGATTCCGAGAGTGGTAGCCTGAGTGGTTGAACATCGGACTCCAGACTAAAAGGCGTGTAGTTCGATGCCTGAAGTTCAATATACTGATATACTCTAAGTAATGTTCGTTAAATCAGTGGGTCGAAAAGTCTTGTGGGCTGAATTTACGATTTCGGGGACTGAGAATATTTCCTCTCTTCAGTTCCATGCCTAAATTGTGCAGGTGGAGATAGTGGTGCCGCCATTATTCCTTCGGGGAAGTTCGAGCAAATTCGACTGTCACCGTTTGGTGCTCAAGACCAAGGTTAATGACTGGCTTACTTCTAGCCCCTTGCCACGATGAATTTCGTGGGCCTCGATCTGACTACGTCAAACAGGTGACATTAGAAACAACAACAACGAGGATAATACTTGAGCTGTTACGTCTTCTTCAAGCTATCCCTCCATGCCACCGAAAGGACTTTGTGTTTCGACTTATTTAACTTGCATTAACCCCTCTACAAAGTGGGTCTTTAGAGTCATGAGAATTTGATCTACCAACTGCCAAGAAAGTGTTCGTGACCTTGAATCGTGACTACAGGATCCTGAGTGTTTCCTTCCTATTTTTTTTTTTTTTTAAATGAGTTGCATTTTGACTACAAGACTTTGCAGACACGGCAACTAACAGAAATGTGTGAGCAATTTTACTGGTTGCACCATCTATTGCCGGCTGTCGCTAACAAATTTTAACGCTTGAATTAATTTTAACTTAACCTCTCGTCGAATGCTAAATATTGCAGTGATTTAATTTTGCTGAGAGTATCAGAGAGAGAGAGAGGGCATATTGATAACTAATTGATATTTTACATGCCACATAATCATACAGCAAGCGTGCCAACTATTTTAACATCCAGTAAATATATAGCCTTCGCCTGGATCGAATTCACAACCTTAGGCTTAAGAGTGGAGAACGCTAGCTGGAGCCACCGAGCCGACTGATACTTAGTGTTTCATCTCACTTCAAGTCTTTTATATGTAAATGATTTCCTCACAACACCATAGATGGAAAATATCTATATTCAAGGATATTTATTAAATTATCTTATAAAACCACACTTTGTTTCATCTACACATGGTTCAAAATGGAATAATACGCAATTCTAGAACATCTGCTAAATATCTAGAATAGAATAATTTCGATAGATCCCACATTCATATAATTATGAGATATTCAGAAACTGGGATTTATCCGAAACAAAAGCACAGTACGCCTTGTTACACTCAGAAATGAGCTAATTTAATGCTTTCATGAACAGAAAATACCTCAAGCATTAAGTATTAATTTCCTCTGATTATTTCCTTCAGAAAGGTCTTTCTCACCGTGTCGTATAAATATTTATTATTCAAGAAATGATTTAATCAATTAGATCATTTTTATTCAGTTTATACAGTTCTCGATATCAGTCAAGAATACTAATAAATCGTAAAATGGTATACTTTAAATGTGTATTATCAAAGTCCTCTTCAGCTAAAGAGAACAGCAAATACAAACTTATAACTTCGCTATGATTAAATTGATGTTTTAGGAAATTCTCTGTTTTATAATTCAATTACTAGATTTCATTGTCAGAACTATTTAGCAACTATTGAATTATCTATTAAATTATTTACATTTAAATCAATTTGTCGTATTGTTGTGATAATAAATTAAGTGAATAATTAAAGATGTTCAGTGTTTCATGAAATGATAAATATATTTAAGGATTTATTTCACCATTCTAATGAAGTTACCAATGTTTTAATGGTTTGATATTTCTCCGTTTGAAATTTATCAGTTACTATTTATTCAAATACAATAAAACTTTATGTAGTGTGTTAAATTTTTAAAAATTTTATTGCTTCGAGCGAAAACTTTTTTAATATATTTTACTTTTAAGTATTGTAACAGCAAGAAAAAACATGACCAAAATCTAGAAATATATATATATCTTCTAACATTTGTATTATCGCACGCATTTATGCATAATTATTTCTTTAATAATGCATACAGCATTTTTTAAGCATTGGAAAAGTTTGCAGTATTATCAGAGATTTATTTTACGTATTTTGTTTTGGAATTTAATTTAAATATTTTGCCAGAAAATCAAAATGTAAGAGGTCCGTTAGAATAATGCATTAATAGTGAGCTAGATTTTGTAAAATTTTATTTTTGAAAGTTTGCAAAAGTGTCCTATGCGTAAGAAATGCATCTACAAAATCTATTTCTTCTGCAACGATCTGTGTATTAAAATAGTGGCATGAATAACATTATATTTGCTAACGTAAATTATGACATATATTTAGTTTAAGTCAAAAAAATTAAACAAATAATTCAAGTAATACCAGCTAATATAGAAATGAATTATTTTAAACAAAATATAACAGTTCTTATTTTACATAGTTTCTTAGTTGTGTCTACAGCTCGGTTCAAAACTACAGTCGGACCTTCATTTAACGAACCTCTATTTTGCGAAACTCGCTATTTTACAAAATTTTTCCTGGAAATAAGTACATAAAGCTGGGATTGGCGGACTATTCCGGAGTACGGTCTACTTCTAATGTTTTTAAGGTTTTGCGGTCCACTCTAGTGACGTAGGTGTGACCATTCTGTATTAAAATTGTATGTTTGTTTTTTCTTAACACTCTCTCTTGTTTTCAGCATTGCATTCCTCTTTTAAAATATGGCAGATTACTTTTTTTTTCTACAAAAAGACAAAATTGTTAAGTTGAATACTTGAACAACTATGAGCAACTGCTAGACCGTAAGCGTATTCTATGCATTGAGCAGCCAACAGACGTTAACCGATGGATCTGAAACTGACGAATGTACTTAATTTACACGCTGTCAGTCTCGCGCCATCGCGGGACATGCCACCCAGGCGAGTATCTGATCCCGTGAAAGCGCAGTATATGGTGTCTCAGTAGCCAATCTCATGCAATTGCAAAAAAAGTTGATCATCAACTTTTATTCTCCCCTTCAATCGGCGAGTGTCAACAATTCATTTCTACAAGTGACATCGCAGATTTCGCTTTTCACCCTACAGTGGCGGTACATGTGTTGAGCGACAATGTTCGCTTCCATTGAAGGTACACGTGTTATCTGTACATTTATTGAATAATTTGCGTAAGGGAACCAGGATATCATACTCATTAAAAAATTTCTTTTTCAATTTTAGTATGAAAAAATTGTGCATTATTTTCTGAATCTATTTATTTTTTACTCTTATATGTTCATTGATAAAAAATAAATAAATAAAAAAAAACCTTTAAAATATTAAAAAAGTAATTGCCAAAAATGTTAACAAACATTTACAAAAATTTAGTTTTTCGCTTTTTTTCCAAAGCATAATTTTTTGCTTTCAAGTAGGCATAAAAAAAATATTGTACTATATGGGGTGTTCCAAATTTTTTGTACTTCTATGCAAGATACATGTGCATATAGTGAACTTATTTTTTAATCGAAGTAGTATGTAGTTTTTAAAAGATAGTTTAAACCCTTTATCTACCATATTATGATTTAATGCAGTTTTTTTTTCATGCAATATTTTTTTTTGAATCTCTGCAGTGAAAATTAAGGGATATAGATAAACCAAATACTTAACTTTGGGAAATTTAATTAGTTATAGATAATTAATCAATTAAAGATATTTAACTGTAAAATTAATTATATACACTGTTTGTTTAAAATAAATAATATAATCGTTTTCTAAAGTCTTTATTAACATATAAAAAATAAGACTCTTACCTTTTGACATTAACTATTTTGTCGGGACAAAATGAAATTCTTCGCAATCCGCTGAAAACGCAATTTCTGCTGTTAAACTATTTGCATTCCCCGCTAAAATACTCATCATAGAGCTCGCACTGCCATATATCTTGGATGAGTAGGTTTAAAAAGAATATCCCTGCTATAAAGTATCGTCAGAATATTCGGAGCTAAAATGGTTATTCTATGTAATTTTAAAGTGAGAGGTACTTATAAGTATCGTCGGTAGATAAAGGGTTAATTCATGAAAAAGAGTACAAATAAAAGTTTTCAAAATTACAAACTTTTATGAATTTTTCAAAGAAGCTATCATAATATTTTACTAAAAAAATAGGTTCACTATATTTTGTGTACAGTTTCATATATGTGCACTTGGTGTTGTGTGGTAGTTAGGAGAGAGAGGTGCCAGCTCACACAGGTGTCATCCTTGACCATGGTTCATAATTACGTGTTTCGTCGCCAAAAGCCTGAAAAGTGCAACGTTAATATTCACTCACACACACATATATGTGCACACAATATTTTACATATTTATGACATACTTTTTTCTAAAAAACGGTTCTTAAAGATCAGCATGTGTTATGAGATTTCAAAATTATGTCTAACTTAAATAACACAGAAAGAAAAAAAAATCTGATGACTAAAAAATTATTTTTGTATTTCTATAGAATGATTCAAATATTTTTCTTAAGAACACAAAAAATCTAAGCTGTATTAGAAATTTTTAAAGATATACGTTTTTGAAATTTTACTCTCTCAAGCATGTCCTCGTACCCTTATGTAAGCACAGTCACATTGATTGTGAAAAAGCCGATTCTTCAATCTTTATCTGCCGTCAGCGCGTTCTATAAATTAGTTTCTTTAGTATGCTCCCCTCAGATATTAGGAAGGGTGATCACACTAAATTTTTTCGTTGGACCACTGGTCAATTGTTATCTATTTAATGCCCCTCCTCCACTTAAAGTATATTGAAAATGATTTTCTACTTAGCGAATTTGCCACATAACGCATTTTTTTTCGAGAACGTTCACTTCTTAAATGTAGATGTAAGATGTGAAAATGTAATTTTTCCGTACGTGATATACATTTGATAGTAAATGACTTCTTTTTTAGAACACTTACATTATTAATGTGTCAGTGTTCTTCAAAAAATCAAATTAAATCGGAACTTTTAAGAACTTTTCTCTGATTTTTCACAAATCAATTACTATTATTGTTTTTAATGAAGATTTATTTTTTTTTCCAATTTAAAACATCAATATATTTTACTTGTAATACTTTTGAAGTTTATTTTAATGATATGGGCAAATATTATTAAGATTTATGAGTTGCAGAATATCCTTTGCTTAATTCGGCATTCTGAAATAATTTTTATTGCATATTTTTAATACACGTTTTAACTACCAGTAATTGAAACACTTAAACTTTAAATTAAGATACACAAAATCAAATGTGCCCTAGCAATTTTTCTTTGTAAAATATGTATTTATAATATAATATCTATTTTTGTTATAAGAATATGTTTTTTTTTCTTAAATTTTCATCCACATAGGGAGTAATAAAGTAAATATTGATCCTTTATCAGTGAGAGGGGATCAAATATAATCGAACCCTCTATGCGATTAAATACATTTTCCAAAATATGAAATTCCGTAATTACAGCAAAGTTATTTTTCCTATGTATGCTTCCTTAAAATTTAGACGGTTTTTTAAACATGTATCTGATGATTTTTTTTAAAATTATGCGTGATAGTAATGAATCGGATTTCTAAATGAAGCATATTACATATAAATTATTAGCTTCTTTATTTAGTTAAAATCTTTTAAGAGATTTTTGAGAGGTCCTAATAAATTATATCCCAAAGGATTTATATCCATTTTATAATGAGGATGTTTAATAATTGTTCAAGAAAGTTTCCTTAATTTTTATCGTGTTCCTATTTTTTTATAGTTTTCTTTGCTCACCAAGAAAGCAATGCGGATAGAAACTGAACACCTTTTGAGTATATCGAACAACTTTAAAATTACACAACAGTATACAGTCTTCAATGTGTGTAAACATTTTAAAAAAGCGATTTGATGTACACACATATACAAATCCTTTAAGAAAAGTTCTAAAAATAATAATGATAAATTTTCTAGACGATAACCGAATTTTTGTTTTTTAGTGAAGTAGTATATGAATTTTGGAGGCTATACCACTGACTTCGGCAACGTACTGCCCCTGATACAATTCTACATCATTCTACATAATTATGAAAAATATTAAATCGTCTTATCTCTTCTCTCATTGAATCCCGCATTTTCTCTATTTCCGTTATTCGCCGCACCGATACACAAATATCGAGTTTGATTTCAGAATTAGGACTGAATTTTTACTCGTAGAATTTAGTTTGATGCTCAAGTCGTGTGCTTTAAATTAATTTTAATTTTCTGCAGATTTTTAGTTTTTTTTTTTGTAAAAAATTGTATTTTATTTGTTTAATTAATGTGACCGTATCTATATTTTTTTATCAGACGGAAACTAAAAACGAGGTCCTGAAGTTCGTGGTTTTCTATACTCGCGTTGATAAAAAAATAATAAATTGTGTTATATGTGTTATGACAGAAAAGCTTCGTAAGATTAGGTCCCCTTCTCTTCAAACTTCCACATCAAACCAAGAAGAGTTGTCATTGCCGGAGAGATTTAATTATTCTAAAGAAAACTGCATGTGATCTGCTTTAGTTTTTATTTCTACATATCTATGTGAACAAATTTTTTCTCATGTGTCTCATGTTTTTTCTCATGTCTTAATGTTTAAGTTTCTTAATACTCCACTTCAAAAAGTTCCATCCATATTCACCTGGCATCTCTTAGATGCATCACATTATACTTATGATTGAAGTATATGTATGATGACTTAATCATTTTATTGGTGAGATTTGACATTAAAATATGTTTCTCATAAAATAATCTTTTTAAAAATCAGGAATTGAGACATTTATACGAAAAAAACATCAAAAGGACAATGGTTTGTTTTCACCGTGTCACCACTGTTTACATTTTAAGATGGCTTGTTGCAGTCTTCACAAATCACTTTGTGATAACGCCCCCTTTGGTGACCGTATCTTTGATTGTCGGCGTGAGCTAGAGTTGTAGGGTTTGCAAAAGGAATAGACATTTTAGATTCTTAATATGTCTTCATTAAGAATAGAACTTAAATGTCTAAGAATTTAGATAAATTTAAATAAGCGAGAATCTATAATGAACAAACACACAATGATAGTTAAACCGAATCGCGTAACTTAGACAACTTTCTCTAAATAATTATTTAATCCACCTACCCTCACTTCTAATAAAATTACAGTCTTAATATCAAATAATCAGTCCTACAGTGAATTGAATTCTTTCCGTTGTTTTAAGTGAAAGGTGAGTACCTTCATTTTCCCGAAGTTGACAAGGGTGTAGTTCAGATTCAACAGTGAGAAGAGCATTGATGTTAGGAGGCGCGTTCACTAAAATTATATTTTATCTGGGATGTCTCAGTGAAATACCAATGTTTTATTTGGAGTTCTAAGACGATTCCTGCACCTGTTAAAAAGTCTATGCCTGTAAGTGTTCTTTTGCTTCTAAAATTTTTGAAAAATTATTAGCTCCGTTGGAATAACTTTTCCTTGAATACTAATATCTACAGAAGTTGTCAATATTTCTCTGGTTTGAGTACCACCATCAGCTGGAGTCATCTGCACGGTTTTCTCTTCAAAATTCAATCCTTTTTACTTAAGTAAATGGTATAGTTTTTCACCAGTCACTGAATGTGTAGCACCAGTATCAGTACAAACTGCTGCTTCCGTATTACATATGGAAATTTGTATTATACTAATGGGGTTAGTTTTGCTAGAGAAACGAGATAAAAGTTTGATTGATTCAAGTGATGACAAGGCATCATCGTTTTGTCGAACTGGGTTGCAAGTATAGCATCTTGATCGAAATTTCGAGAGCACCACATCCATAACAAAATACAGGAGTCCTGTCTTCTTTTGTATCAACAATATTCTTTTCACGTATTCTGACATTGGAAATGGGATTCTATCTACTGTTACTGGGAACTCTCTCCGGTTTCCCTCCTACTTTGACTAGGGAAAACTGACAGAGAATGTTCATGGAACAACATAGAATTTCGTGTGTAGTTTCTTCTCCAAGGATTGGACTTGATTTCTTTTGGTTTCAAACTAAAGTTTTTAATGTTATTTTTATTCCGCATGTTTATAACTTCTTCATACGAATCTAGCTTATCCACGAGTTGTAGAGAATTTTTCCAACTACACCATTGGTCCAAAAAGTTACAGTGATCTTTGTAATCTTGAGGAGCTTTCTTTTTAATTTGGCCTGTCACAATCAAATCTTTCATTTCTTCAAGTGTGGTAACTTTTGATTCTTTGAGCCACCAATCAAAATATGCTTGAAAGTCAAAGTAGATTTCATGCCAGGTCTTTAAAGGATCTTTGGTGTGTCGGGACAGCATCTGCCGAAATTTCTCTGTTCTTAATTTTAAGCGTTTTAGAAGAATTTCTTTGACTTCATAATAGTTTTAAACATCAACAACAGATTCTTATGCGATTAAATTTGAAACTTCAATCGGTAAAAGACCAACAAAGTACACCACCCACTGTGGAACTGGTACTTTTAAAAATGTTAAATGTCTTTCTAAGAGGTCTAGAAAAATTGTTACATCAGTTGTCTTTGGATCAAAAATCGAAAGTAATTTATAGAGTTCTAAATTTGGCATATTGGAATCTGCAGAAGATGCAGACAGCTAACAGCAAAGATGCAGGCCTCACACATTAGCAAATACCCCGGGCATCTCCCGTATTTCACCTGTTAAGACGACAGTCCTCGCAACCAGGGCCTCGTCGGAGTCGACGAGGCTTACGTAAAAAAGACTCTTCATATGGCCCCAGAAGAAGTCTAGGCAGGAGAGGTCAGGTGAGCGTGCCGGCCAATTTACCGGACCACCACGCCCAATCCATCACCCTGGATATGCTGCATCCAATGCACTTCACACATCTCGCCGAAATGTGCTGGCGTTCCGTCATGTTGGATCCACATACGAGCCTTTATGTTGGCTGGAACACTTTGCTGTAGAACTTTACATCCTTACATACAATTAGCATCATACAGTTATATCCTTGTGTACTACACTTTTCATGCAAATCGGTTGATTTGCATAATCTGGTATTTTACGGGGAGAAATTGATCATTGCTATTGTGTGAATAACGTTTTTAGTTATTTTTCTCATCCCTCTCTTGTTTATTTTACGTTTAGTGAGTAGTAGCTGCTGCCTAGTCATCGAAGATCGTGAATAACTGAACTGTATCCAGGGAAGAAGGTGAGTAAAATAGTAAACAACAGTAAAAAATATTTGTTCGTTACTCCAAAGTCTAAAGCGCCCTCTATCGAGCTTTATCTTTAAAATTAATTTTTCAAGAAAATACTGGGAAAAAGAATAAATTTAGCGAATCGAAGCGTGTTTGTGCTTTCTTATAATCATTTGAAATGTAGGACCCTCAACTTTAATGGCACCTATATCCTTCGGAAGACGTTTTAGGACCCTAAGTTTCCTATTTACTATTGTTTGTCTTGATGTGTACTATCACCCTTTATAAAAATTTGCCGCAGAGTTTATATACACCCTGTATATGTATTATGTTTTGTGTTCACACTTAAGCTTTTAAGTAAACAACGTTTATACGCATTAGTTAAAAACAATGCAGCATATATTTTAAGCACATGGAATGTAATTAAAACTACTTATAAATACTTCTGTTATACTACTGTTTAGCAAATGACATGAATTAAAAGATATCTTAATTTAATGCAAAGAGTTTATATAATTAGAACAGGACTGTTCAAAATATGTTTTCTAATGTAGAACAATGAAGTCAATACTTAAGGAATTAAGTCTTTAACTAAGTAATTCTTTAGAATATTCAATCCAATTTGCATTTTGGGGTATGCAATAATGAAACTAGTATTATTAAGTATAATACTTTTTAAAAAATCAAGATAAAAAGCTTTATATGTGTTCTACGATTGACAACTGAATAATTAACCATACAACAGGAAATGAACAACATTTGTGCTGTTAACCTGAAAATCAATATCGAGCAACGGCCAACCTACTGTAACTAATAACACGTTGGGCGTCAAATTATAAGGGCTTTTACCCAATGTAATAAAGAGACACGTGGGGAAGGGGTTCTTAACTAAGTCCACTAGTTAATTAAAATACGTTTATTAGACAAAACAAACTTTTACACGCATAACTAGAGAACTAACATTTAGAATAGAATTAAAAGGAATAGGAGCGCATGCTCATACATCCTTACAGTTCCATGGCTTGGCCATTACTGAAGATTATTCTATCCGCTAGAGGGCGCGACAGTCTTTCTACTCTTAATATGGGAGGAGTCTAAACAATGGGGAGCTGCAACTGTTAAATATAAAAATCATTTATGCTATACTGATTCCGTTTTCCGCTAATTAAGCTAACTTAAGAAATTCGTTTTAATGGCCCACCGGCACCTTAAGTATAGATTCTTGGAGTACAGTTTAGAATGATTATAGATTATTAGATATTATTATGAGTACAGATTGGATTTGATTCCCCGATTACGTGCACACGAGGCTGGCTACTAGTTAGTTGTGGCATCTCCACTCCGTCATGGCGTTGGAATTATTTTTGTCTAAATTTGTTTTTTCTTTTGCCATTTTTTAGAGATGACAGGAAGACTTCTGGGCTCTTTATAATTATTTCTAATATTTCTTTAAATTTAATCTAGTTGGCATTCATGATAAATGTTTAGACAGGCGAGGATATTTATAAATTCCAAGTAAATTGATAGAGTTATGAATACTATTAGTTCCATTGATTGATTAGATTTAGAAATATTCTTCTTCGATTTTTAAGCAATTTATACTTAAGGGAATATTTTAATCCTGTGAATTCTTACTTATAGTTTACAATTACCATTTTCTTTAAATTAATTATTATTTCTTTCCAATCTCGGGACTTAATTTTAGTGTATCTCGTAATTTGGGAGGATTTCCTAAAATATTTTCTAAAATTAAAGTAATTATTAATTTTTTCAGTCCATCTCAAGTAGAATATAGTATCTCGAGCTTTAAGTTATAAAAATCAATCAGATTAATACCAGATATCCCTAAATTCTGATGAAAAGTTTACTAGTTATTGATGATTCTGAAAATAATAGAGTAATAATTAAATTGCTTAGTTATGTAATAATTTTATTTAATAAGTATTTCATTTATATTGTATATTTAAAAATTCTATGTGCAAAAAAATCATTAAATGGAATTTTAAAGTAAAACTCTGAGTTTTACTTTACATTTTCTTTTAAATAAAAATATCATTTTGATTACTTATGTGATATTCAGGTAATTTAAACTTATGTGTCTTTTTTCTTTTGCTAACGGTAAGAAAAATATAAGATAAGCAAAATGAATGGCTTATGAGAAATATTTGATAACATGTGAATTAGTACAAAATATACGAATTCGTATATTACCTTGTAATTTTTATGTGTTTTCTTCTCACAATGATAGTTTTTCCTTATTGAGTTATTACACTGAAGTTATTATGAATAATAAAAAGAAGAATCAATTATGAATTTATTATCCTAAAATCTTTTTTTTCTTCCATTAAATGCTCGAACGATTCACAAACATAAGCTAAACTTTGTTCTGATATATTGATGATTTTTTTTTTAACATTTCATACACATTTTCAAACCAAATTCACATTGGACAGTTTATAGCGTACTTTATTTTTAACGTAATGAATAAAATACTTTTTTGCCATCAACATTCATTGTCATTTTATTGAACCAATTTCTTAAGGGGCAATCCTTCAAAATTCTGATTATTATGTGTATATTTGTTCCGTGTCCATGTTTCTTTTATGAAACATAATTTCTTTGAAAAAACACGTATATAATTTTTATACGAATATTTTTTTTTTGCTAGTGGAGTTTCTAAGCAACAATATAGTATCATTGATTTCAAAACAGAAATTTAGTCATTGTGGTTATACTTAAAATGTATTTGTGATTGCAAATTATGGATTTTAAAAAAAAAGAAAACGTGCAATCGAAGATATTACATAAATTTTTTTATATATATATATAACCAATTAGCTAAATCAAAAGCCCTCTGGTACAGAAGTTAACTTTGCTGTATTGCTAAATTACAAATTAATGCATTCAATACACATTTATTTTATTGTTTATTTGGTTTAAATTCAGTAAGTAGCAAAGTGCTTCACTTATTTATGTATATTTTTTTTATTTCTAAAAAAATGTTTAAAACTATTTATTTTATAACAATTTATTAATAAACATAAGGTAAGTTTCAGATTATCAAGGAGCACACACATAAAATCTACGCTGTCAATCCAAAATGCAGAAATATCTAAATATTTGTATTCTAGTGTTCCAATATATTAATATTTTGGTAATTTTTAGCAATATTACATATTGGTAAAATGAGTTTATTTACGGGTTTACATTGATAATTGCAAAACTCATTTATAAACCGTATTTAGCAATTAACCTATGACCATTGAAAAACTGACAGTAAACAAAATCATTGATAAAACTATATGCATCTAAAGTAGCAAAAAAAAAAAAATCGTATATAACTGAATAAGTAGAAGATTTATTCAGAGTAATATTTTGTGTTGCTTTATTTTAAGCCAATTTGAAAAATGCAACGCTGTTTGATGAATAAAATATTACAAGAAAGAGAAAAATGCATAATGAAAACACACAATAAATGGTCACTCTTTATTCAGCAAATTCCCTTTTCATGTATTCCCAAATTCACTAAGGCATGTATTCTACACAGTATTCCTTTGTATGTAAAAGATATTTGTGTAGCCCACTCCTTACTCTTACAAAGAACTAGTGTTGGTCATTGGTGTGAAGTCACTCCCAGAAGAAGAATTCAGTGAATATAATGAAAATTCTTGAACTGTAAAGAGCTTTCTTTTTATAACCAAATTTCGTATTTTTAACAGTTAACGGTCCTGTTTAGATTAACATGCCTCATTTTCTCATAGAATTCTCTACAGATAAACATAGTTGATCACTAACCTAGCAAAAAATATTCAGGGAAATACAATCTATTTTCTTAACATATGTGTTAGAGTTATTTCTCAGAACTAATCTTGGATGGATGATAGTCAAAGTAAATTTTCGCATTAAATGATAAAATTTAAATATGTTTTTCTTATTATTTCTAAAAAGATTTAGAACAATTGTTTTGATACATTTTCATTTTTGGTCGGTTTCTAGCTTCATAAATAAATAGCCAAGGTATCGAGCTCATGAGTTACAATGTTTTTTTGTAGCTCAAATGGTTGAGTCTTGATTCTGCAAGAAGCCTGTCATGAAGAGTAGCTGATTCATGCCAATTCCGTAGGGACAATAAGTCGTTATTCTGGGAACTAATTCATAAGTCTATCACGATATTTCCTCATATTTCAATATTTCTTCGTATTTCATCGTATATTTGCTGTGGTTAGAGGGTCAAGAGCTGAAGGAAGACCCCATGGTTTTTATTATATCAATAAATATTTAAATAGGAAATTTAAGTTACAATAATACATAATAAGAACATATTTAAAATAAATGATGATACACTCTGTCCCACAAAAAAAATATGCGCACACGGAAGAAATCGAGCTACAATCACGAAACTTGGCGAGAATATAGTCTAGTAAGAGATATGAAAATGTACAGTGTGCCCGCTAAAGGCCGTTGTCACTCCAATCTTTTATGAACGACAAGAGCTATAGTCATGAAAGTGGGTCTAGTTATAGTGAAGTTGTCATGCATTACAAGCACAAAAAGTGCTTATAGCATTCCCTGGCGCATAAATTTGAATAGCGTTCTTATCTGAAAAACAGTACGAAACACAGGGAAAAAGTCATATTTAAAGCTGTTCAGCATCATGGATTTTGTAAAAAAGGTCAACTTCCTTAAGGTATCCGACTACGTTCGGAACCGTGATTTTAAAAAAAAAGCTCATAAATGGATAATTTTCATGATATTTAGTGTCACTTAGTTTAGAATACATGTATAAAATTGTTTTAAAGACATTTTGACAAAAAAAATTATTTAATTGCAATATTTCGGCAAAAAATTAACTTAGAATAACCTTTATTCAAAATGTTTTCCTTTTGTGAAAAATGCTTCTATTATAATAATATTTTTCCTGTATATAGCTTAGACCTCTGTACAGAGGCTCAACTAGAATTTATTAAATATATAACTTAGAAGTGGGTTTATCCATGTTCTACGACAACAGAGGGGAGAAATTTTTAAGAAAAAAACACCGATAATTATTTCAATGGGTTGTAACACTGAAAATAATGTCAATTTTGCAAAATAATATAGTTGAGCCTCTGTACAGAGGTCTGAGCTATATAAAGGCCAAATATTTTTATAATAGAAGCATTTTTCACAAAAGGAAAACATTTTCAAAAAAGGTTATTCTAAGTTACTTTTTTGCCGAAATATTGTATTTAAATTACTTGTTTTGGCCAAAATGTCCTTAAAACAATTTTTTACATGCATTCTAATCTAAGTGACATCAAATTTCATGAAAATTATCCATTTATGCGCTTTTTTAAAATCACGGTTCCGAACGTAGTCGGATACCTTATGCTAATGTTAAAACTAAAAGGCGCAAAATATATATTTATTTGGTGCGCAACTCACAAAATTGGAAAGCAACATAACGCGAATGAAAAGAGAAAATGTCACACTCATAAGCATCTCTGATCCCCGACATCATAGGACGGCTGAGACATGTTGGGTGAGTAATAAATAGTATGCACAATAAGCAGAACATCCATTTCTGGTCGCTGCATATGTCCTATCGAAGTTCGACATCAAGTTCGCTGTTTGATTATGTCTGGTGCGGAAAATTTAAAAACAGACCGATTGACCCGGTATTTTACGAAGCACGTTAACGGGGTTATGATACTTGTCACTACTAAAAAGAACGTATTATCCCTTTTTGGAGGATTTGCGGTTGAATGACCTCCCTCAATGTATGGTTTCAATACGATGGTACCCTACCGCCCAATGTATCATGTGATAAGGTATTACAGAACATTCGAGACACATTCCAGCCAATTGGACTTTTTTCTGTGGAATTATTCAAACAAAGAGTGTATATGTTACCGGCAAAGTATGAAATGCCGGCATTCTATGGAATGTCTAGGTATTCCATAGAATGCCGGACGTTTTCAGGCAAAGTATCAAATAAGAGAAGTATTTCATACTTTGCCTAGGCATTGTATAGCATACCTAGGCATTCTATAGAATGACTAAAGCTGTTTAGGCAAAGTATGAAAAAAAGGATATAATAAGGTTACTATATCGACGTACATTTCTAAATAATACAAATGTTATTCTGACAAAATAATGAGAGTGCCATTAAAAAAATATTCAAAATACGTAAAGGTGCCTGATTGGTGAATCGTCTGCTTAATAAGCCGCAGGTTAGGGTTCGATCCCACGCAATAAATTTTTTTCTTTAATTCTGTTAATTATTTTTTTAAATTAAATAAATTTATTTATGAAAGGTTTATTAAATATTAAATGATATTTTATGTAATTATTTTGTATTTTATAAAGTAAAAAAATTACTTTAATTATTTATATAACTATTTATATTAAATTTTATAAATTTATTTTATATTAATAAACAATATTTATAATAAAATATATAATAAATATTAAATGATATTTTATATAAAAATTAGTTACAAATAGTTTTATAATGTGAAATACAATATCCTATGAATAAAATATTATATATAACATAAAATAATTTATAAAATATATTATTATTAAATAAATCGTTTTATAATTAATATAATAAAAAATATCTTTTTTATATATTATTAATTTAATTATTTTATAATTTTATAAAATATTTAAAAAGTCCTTTTCAAATAAATTTATTTAAGTTTAATAAATTTATTAAAATAATTTTAATAAGTTTATTTAAATAATTTTAATAAATTTATTTAAGTAATTTTAATAAATTTATTTAACTAATTTTAATAAAAATTAATAATAATTTTAATAATAAATTAATAATAATTTTAATAATAAATTAATAATAATTTTAATAATAAATTAATAATAATTTTAATAATAAATTTAAATAATAATTTTAATAATAAATTAATAATAATTTTAATAATAAATTAATAATTTTAATAAAAATTATTAATAAATTAATAGTTTTAATAAAAATTATTAATAAATTAATAGTTTTAATAAAAATTAATAATAATTTCAATAATAAATGAATAATAATTTTAATAAAATTGAGTTTTTTGGCAATCCCGAAGAAACCACAATGTACAACTGACAAATTCTGAGCCTGAGTCTCGCGCACAATATTCGAAACGAATCGGAGATGTATTTCATACTTTGCCGGTTTCTCCTTAGGCATTCTATAGAATGCCTAGGCAATGTGTGAAATAAGAATCATTTCATACATTGCCGGCTAGTTTTAAGCATTCTATAGAACGCCGGATTTCATACTTTGCCGGTAATATGTACAACCTCTGCATCATCACTGCAGGAATTTCGAAACCGTATTGCGGAGGCTTGCCCTAGCCCGCGGTCACTCGCGCCTGTTTTTGCTACCGTCGTTACTCGCGGGATGTAGAGAACACCCCAAACTTTTAACACGTGTATTTAATTATGAAAACAAAATTAAGTCATTATGATACATATTTATAAAGTACAAGATGTTTTTTATGTTATACAAATAAAATTATTAAATTTATTGCATACAAATGAGACTAACACAATAATTTAAACTACACATACAAAATTTTCATTTTAAAACACATAATTTTAATTTTTTTCATAAACTAGTATAAAATGTATATACCAGTAATAAATATACTTTATAATTAATGAGATAATGATAGTAGAAAGTAAAAAACTAATATTTTAATCATTTTTCAAACATTCAGAGAAGACTGTATAGAAATGCTCAACTTTTTGCGGGAGTATCAGCCCCCAGATAAACTTTTGAAGGTCATTACATTCCATTCGTTCGAGAAAGAGGGATTGCATCAGGCCTGAAGGTTCAGTGACCTAAAATGTGCAGCTACAGAAAAAATCGGGGTTCTGCGCATTCTTTTTAGAATCCTGGGAGGATTTTCTTGTTGCTGGGGTGTACAGAACACCCCGCGCGAGTGATCGCGGGCTAGCGATCCATGTGTCATGTTGAAAAAAGTGCAGCAGGAAATTAAACATCCGTATTCAGATGCGGATTTTTGCTGATGGACATCATTCAAACATAGCAGATAGATAAGCCTATTTTCCGGAAAGTGCAGTTTTGTTCAACGCGATCTAACACATGTGTGTTTTATGCTTTTCATCTGCATAATTTTTCTCAGCAAGATGTTTTATGAATAAATCGATTATGCTGAACAAATTGTAATTGACTGCATCTCTTACTGTTTTTGAGATAAGAATGATAACTCCAAATTTACCTGAGGCTCTGAAAGCAGTTTCTTTGTGTAGCGCTTGTCAACTTTATTATTCTTTGACACCACTTTTATAACAATAATTCTTATCGTTCATAAAAATGTTTGACTGACAACGGACGTTTTAGCGAGCACACTATAAATATATATATTTAAGGGGACATGGTATGATTTACGCAAAAATTTTTAATTTAAGGATTTTTAATATTTTTTTGGTTGCCTCCTATGTATGTACACTATGTTAAATATATTTTGTGCTCAAAATTGCATAAAAAGCTAGCCATGTAATTTTTTAAGGAAAAAACTTGAAATTTTTGAAGTGATTTTAAAATGCTACTCCTCCTACAAAAATTGACATACACGCATGAAATTTGATTTACAAGTACATCAAACTATGTATGATAAAAGTTGGTATGGGTTTTGCGTTAACGTGATTGGTATTCTTACAATACTTCTTTTTATGAATCTTTATTGAAAATTCCTTAAAAAATGTATAAATTCTGAGTTTAATTATTTTTAAAAAAATAAATATTGCTTTGATTCAAAAATGCATACCAACTTTTGTTACATGTACTATTGGGAATAGGTAAAAAATTTCAAAGCATTAGGTGCAAAAGAAAAAAAGCCTTAGCATTTTAAATGAAGACAAACTGGTTATTTTATCTTTCTGAGATAAGTAAGTTTAAAGTTTTTATTTGCTATAGAGATGTGAATAAAAACTAACGTAAAAGCTATCATAATTCTGCGTTTTTTAAGCTTAGAGCTTTCAAATTTTGTGAGGTTATAGAAAAAAATGTAAAGAAAAATTTAGGCTAAAAAAATTAAATTTGATTTTTTTACCGATTTTGGTCAATTGAATCGTACTGTGTCCCCTTAAAAACTTTATGAATACCTAGAATAAATTAAGATATTCATTTTATATTTTAATATTATTTCAATGTGTTTTTTTGTTAATACAAATAACCGTATAAATTGCAAAATAAAATACATTAATTATCGCATAACGTAAAATAATCCTATGTTAAAAGAACGGATTAGTATACTTTCTTTTCATATTTTCAGACTAAAAACTCTGATAAAAAAAACTTAAGGTGTGGTTTTTATATCTAAGGTTTTGTTTTTCATTGTGATAAAAGTAAAATAACGTTTCTTTAAGTTAAATCTCAAAAAAAAATCAGTTCTTTGATGCATAAGGAAAATCTTTTTTTAATGTGCAAAATAAATTGTGAAACTCATTTGCAAAAACAGGCTAAGCGTAAAATGTTTATTTTAGTTAATTTCCAAGAAAATACATAAAGTAAAAGGTAACTACAAAATCTTAATTTTTCTCTGTTAATGAAAAAAAAGATTCTACTTATATATTTAATATAACTTAACAAATCTTTAAGAAAGGTTTCAACCAAAACGATCCCAAGAATATGTTTTGACAAACATGCAAAAAGTTGCGAAACATCTTCCCTTTTTTCTAGTTTTATTTACCTATTTATTTTATTTTTAGAAGAAAATGTCCTTTTTACTTAAAAACAAATAATATGATCATAGGGAAAACAAACATATTTCGATGAATTTTAATGGGTCAAAAATTTGAAAATATTTCAAACATTTGAACGTCATACTGAAATTTCTATTTGAAATATTTTATTATTATTTTCATAATTAAATGTTAAACATTAATTTTAAATTTCTACTTAATTTGACATTGCAATCAAAGCTTTGAAATCATACATTATTCGTTTCTTATTTATTAAGTCCTTATTGAACTTGTCTATAACTTTTAAAAACATCCGGAATGTTACACTGGTATGATACTATTAATGTACTCCATTTTTATCAAATATTTTATAAAGAAGTGAATAAGAGAATCCTGTATTATTCAATGAAAAGTATTAATCCGAAATATATATTTCATGTATCCGGCTTAATTGTTCATATTACAATATAGAATATTTATTTATATATTAGAGACAATAGATGAATACAGGCGCAATTTTTAAAATTTTTTCATTGAAATGTTATGTATGTTGTTCCCTGCACACACACAACAGCAAATACATATTTAGGCTACATTAAAATATAAGATAATCTTTTTTGATAGAATGTACATGGATACTTTTGATGTACGTAAAACTGAAAATCACATAAATTTTTAAAAATAAGATTATTTTACTTATTTATATTTTATTTATATGTTTCGTTGTATTTGTTTTTCTTCACTAGTTATTTTCCCTTTAATTTCAAGTATGAAGTCATAACTCAAAGAAAGAAATAAAAAAATTGACAAATTTAAAAGTCTTCTTCAAAAGTTTTTAAAAGGAATTATTTCTACTCTCTATTTTGCTTCCCTAAAAATTTTACTTCGTCATACAATAAATTACACATAATTCTCGAAAAACAATAATTATTTTAAGAAGAATAATAAAAAACAAGTAATATATAAAAAAAAATTAAGTCAATTCCTACTTAGATCAACAAAGAAAAGTTTTATTTTAGCTTCTTTTTATTAAATAAATACAATTAATATAAATAGGGTTATCTAGACAGAATCACAACATTAAGTGGCCTTTAAATTTTTTATTAATTACCTTTAAAAAATATCGTATTGTCACCCCAAAAAATCGTGTATATAAATTTTCATTTTTGAATATTTTAACACATGAGAAAAAACAACCCTTTTTTAAGTTTTGACAAAGTCACCGAAAGGGCCCTAAGTCACCAAAAGATCCAACGTGGTTTTTATGAAATTTAAATAATTAGTTTTAATCAATTAATTTTTATTAATTATTTTTTAGTTTATCCAAAAAAAAAGCATATAAAATTTCAGCTCAATTGGCGAAAAATGATTTTATTAACGATTAAAAATTTTCCCCCGATAAATAAATAAATATAAAAAATTTTGGATAATAGTGGGAATTGAATTAAAGACTATATGACCAAAATTAAACCCGGCAAAACGGGTTTGGAAATTAGTATTTATTTGAATGGTATTTGATTTCTTCCACACATAGAAATCTTGATATTCATGGGAAAAGGAGCTTTTTTCTAAACTTTTTTCAATTATGGCATGAACAGGGACAAAATAAAAAAATTTTTTAGCGTATAAATATGACCAAAAAAAATTTACTTTTATCCCCAGAAAGATTAAAAGCTCATGAAACTACAGAATAGTTATTCATTTTTTGCTCTGCTTTATATTCCTTTTTTTTAGGGAAAAAAAAAGAAAAAAGCAAAGATAAAAAAAAATAAATTTCGGGTTCAAATCGATCTACCTAATAAGTATTTTTAGTTAATTACTCTTACCATTTTTTATAGAATGCTTTCCGCCCTTTCCCGAAATAAAAAAAATCCATTTAAACTCTATTTTAAATATTTCTCATCTTAGGGAATAAATACCCAAATAGATGAATACTATAAAAATCTTCTCCTAATTAACAGGAAAATAAAAATTTATAATATTTTCTGCAATCGAATACTCGATTTTTATCAACCTAACTCCGTTTGCATTTATATTTTTTTATCAATTGATTTTACCTGTCTGGAAATTCCAAATATACGGAATATTATAATATCCTGATTCTGAACTTGAAAATATGTATCCCAGACAGCATAAGTATATGAATTAATAAACTCAATATACTAAAATAAAACACACGAAATGTATAATATATAGTACGAAACGGTCATTATTTTTATATTTTTCTTTAATTTAATTTTGTGTTTTTAAGGGGACATGGTACGATTTACGCAAAAATTTTAATTTTAAAAGGATTTAAATTTTTTGTGCCTTCTATGTGTGATGCTATGTAAACAATTTGTGTTTCAAAATTTCATAAAAGTTTTAAACTTTTTAAAATTTTTAAGGAAAAAATTTAAAATTTATGTTTTAAAGTTACTCCTTATTGAAATTTATGCACACGCATGAAATTTTGTTTATAAATTACATCAAACTATATATAATAATAGTTGGTAGGGTTTTTGCAAAACAGATTGGATTTGTAAAAATACCCTCTTTTAGGGATGCTTATTGAATATTCCTTAAAAGTGTATAAATCGGAGTTAAATTATTTTTAAAAACAAGTATTTTTTGATTCAAAAATGCATACCAACTTTTGCTACACGTACTATTATTAATAGGTAAAAAAAAAACTTTCAAAGTATTAGGCACAATAGAAAAAAAGCCTTAGCATTTTAAATGATGACAAACTAGTTATTTTGTCTTTCTGAGATAAGTAAGTTTAAAGTTTTGATTTGCCATAGGGATGTGAATACAAGCGAGCGTGAAAGCTATTTATAATTATGCGTCTCTTAAGTTTAGAGCTTTAAAATTTTGTAAGGTTATAGAAAAGTATATAAGGAATAATTTAGGCTAAAAAAATTAGATTTGACTTTTTGACCAATTTTTGTCAATTGAATCGTATTGTGTCCTCTTAAAACAATTTTCATTGGTACATATACATGTAGAATGACATTTATAACTGTATTACACTCACTATAATAACACATATTTAAAACAATTGGGAAATTATTTGCTTATATTTGAAAAACATACCTGTTAAAGCAAGAAAAAACATAAGACATAAAAGAAATTGTATACCTTATTCTTCTGTTACAATTTAATCAGTATTTAAAACACAACTTTTATCTGCTTTCAATTTTCTTAGAGATTATTTTCATTCCGTATTCCTTTTGGTATAACAGACAGTTAATGAAGGCAGAACTTACGTTTTAGTAAGCTAAGAAAGCAAACAACCTCAAAAAGATACTAAATACACCAAAAAAATAAAATGTATGCAATAATTCTAAAGAAGGTATATAAATATTTATGCTATGAATAAGCTATTAGTAGAAAGTAAGATTTACTTGAAAGTATATTCTTGAAGTCATACTATACAATCGCTTTGCAAGCAATTTTAATAGTGAATAATCAAGTAAAATATGCACTATGCTTAAATTATACTTGTATTACTCTTTCAATCTGCTTATAAAGTCTTTTAAAATAGTTTCTATTTACTTTTTTTGATGGAAAAGTATTTGAATATTTCATAACCATTTGAAAATATCTTACACTGCTTTTTACATAATAATGAGAAACTGAATCTTTAGCTTCAAATACTTCTAAGCGTACATAAATGATTTTGTTTTAACCATGTATTTATCTTTATTATCTTTATTTGCAATTCTGAATATTTTAAGGTTGTAAATAAGTAAAGCACAAGCGCAATTTTTGTTGCTTATATAATTCGTATTTTGAGTTTGCCGATATTTCATTGTAGCCTAGTTTACTTAGAAAGATATAAATGGGAATTGTTGATTTTCTTCACATTTTCAGTTAAAATTCATTTAAGGGGAGTTGGAAACCTCTTTCTTTCTCTATACTGAGACAATGTTAAATTGGCTGTTTTTGATGTACCTTTTCTCAAAATCTGTTAAATGTACATGCTTGAAATTTTTTATACAATTAAAGTACACCTCTCTCATTATACTGAAAAGAGCTTTTACCTTATTTTGAATTTTTAAATACTTTACGAAATATTTTATCAAACATTGCGAAAATCGACTCATTTTTCACTTAAAAAATTTGTATAAAATAAATGTTTGAGTTTTTTACAAACAGCTTATTTTAGGTATATATTAGACATCATTATAAATATTTCATAAAAAATTTACATGTGAACAGTAGTTTCTCAGAAAAGGTACATCGTACATTAAAATTTACATTTTGAAATAAATTGATTTTAGTGAATACAGTGAGACTTCTAATCGGCTAGGAAATAAAAAAATAAAAGGATAAGTTTAAAATAAAAGATACATGTTTCGGTTTATATCAGACGTTACACTTTTTAGCAAAAACGAAGTATTTTGTTTACATTTTTCTCCATTAAAATGGGTGTGGCCCAGATTCAACGATTATTTAAAAATAAGTTTTAGGGCTTCTATATAACCTAGAGGTTAGAGTAAAGAATTTTTAGAAAGGTTAAAATCTCTATACAATTTGAAAATGTAAAAATCTCAAACTGTCAAAAAAATAAGATTTCAGCATTCCAACACGCCTTAATGACTACTGTAAAAATGGGAAAAACAGCCCTCTCTCGTATTAAAATGAATTCTGAGCAACAGGAGCTTATTTGAATTCTTGGTGAAATAATTCATTTCTGTTCTCAGATCGCTTTATGATGTAAGTTTGTAATTAGAAATTTAAAATTTACATAAATTAAATAGCATGACAATTTGAAATATATACTTATCCACTGGCCATTTGTGTGTCAAAAGAAGTTTATCAAGAATTAAGAATTCTTACAAATGGAAAAGAATAAAATCTCTGTAGAAATGAACACTAAACTTTCGCATAAACACACGTCAAACATATTTCCTTGGTAAATTGATATTTTCCGAAATATATATTTCATTCAACTTAACTCTCATTGCCGCTTCGCATGAATGTTGTATGGAAAGTAGGAAATTTGACTTACTAGGTTAGTTGTGACTCGTACCTTTTAAGCAGAATTTAAAATTATGAGGTGCACATCACCAGTGACACATATGCTACTTTTCAATGTGACGTTAGTAAACAATTAGAGATCCATCGTTGCCAATTCATTATATATATATATATATATATATATATAGTAAAATAAAATAAAAGTGAAGAAGTACTAGAACCTACAGGAAGAAATTGGAATTCACCAGACACAACAAATGTAGATACAAAAAAGTCTTTGGACTAAACTGGAGACCTATTATGATTTCTAAGGCTGTCACTGAATTAGGCCATCGAATTAGGGTTATCAATGCTTTATGGATCCAACCTTCCCCATACAGCAGAAATTTTCTGACATAATAGAAAGGAAAAAACAAACCAAGTTGAAAAGTTAAGCCTAATACAACACGTGGAAGAAAAACCTGATGATATATTAAAATGAAATTAAGAACAGAGAAAAATAATGAATCTCTCAAGGAGAGCAATAATAATAATAAAAAAAATATATATAGAAAAAATTAGGATAAAAACTTACATGTAAAGTAAAAACTGGAAATTGAAAATTCAACCTTCTACAATAAGATCCCACGCGAAATGACCAAAGGATTCAAACGACTACAAGAGAAGTAAAATCCGTGGCACCACCTGGACAGTTATTTTGCAATTAAACAAACCATAAAGATTTTTTAAAAATAAACTAAATAAAGGAAGTTTTATATAAAATAATGAAAAAGTTAAGAATAGATAATATCAAATAGAAATATATTACAAAGTAAATATACTTGGATGAATATACTAATAAATATATTGTAATTAAAATAAGCGCTTAAAAATTTTAAAATAGTTTTTTTTAAAAATATTTTTTTAAAAAATAAACTAAATAGAACGAATTTTAAATAAAATATTGAACTAAGATAAAATAGATTTAATTAGAAATAGAAATATATTTATAAATAAATTTACTTGGATAATTGTATTCTAAACAATTATTGCAAAAATTCTCAAAATTACTTTGTTTTAAAATGTTATCAGTAACTAAATCATTGTTTCTTTTTTATAAAATTTAAGAGAATAATTCTAAATATTGATAGATGTAAGTTACTACCCAGAAAGTCATTTTTATAATGTTAAAATCAAATGAGTCTCTTTTATCAAAAATATTACTTAATAGCAAATTATATATATTCGATTACATTACACGAATTTGTGCACCTTTTTAAACATTAAGGATTGTTATAAAATGTATGGCATATCAATGTATTTATAAAGCAATGTTAAGAAAATTAAGAACATCTATTAATTCATCATGATCAAGGGTGTAGTATGCCATTAATTTATATGTGTTTATAACTTTAAACAATGTTTATAATAAATTATGACAAAAGTACTCTCAGTTCTTATTTATGCAAATTCCCGTTGAAAAGATGTCTTACTTAACAGCTGAGATAACCAGAATCTCATTGGCTAGTAAACCATGTAGGTGACTAGAATATAAATGCATTATGTTTCTTATAATGCAGCTTTCGTAAAAACATCTCATATGGTGTAAAATGACAAGTAAATTAGATTTGGGATATTACTTATTGTCCATGCTGAACAATGGAAATATAATAATAGTATAATATAAAACTTACGGACAAGATGCAAATGTCGTCAAAGATTTTGAAAATTCAAGGAAGGATACAAAGCTCTCAAGATCAAGCAAAATTAGCACGTTTTTCCCACTTTGTACAAGAAACTCCAAATCAAACTATACCTTCACCCCATGCTTAACAGTAGCACATAATTAACCAAAGTATTTAACATTCAATGGAAGCATTTGAAAGTATTTCTAAAATTGTTGAGTTTCACCAAATAATTGAAATTTTAGCTTTAATCGGAATACTTCAGATCACTAACTGTCTTAATTTGTTTCATTATACAAAAGTAATTTCGTCCCAATTGAAATAAATTAATTTCGCAATTCGAAGAAACAAAAGTTGTGCTGGAAACCAGCCTAGAAATTCTGAAGAAAACGTAGACGATTTTGGGAACTAGTAACATTCTCCAAATTTTTCGCAACACATAAAATTTAGAGATTCGATTATTGGTAGCATTACCGTAAATCAACCGTTCCTCATAACACAGCCATTCCTGAAGTGGACCATGATATGAAACGAGAAATGAATTATGTTTCGGGACATCGACGAATTATGTCTAGATCTTTTGAAATGACTTCGTCGAGACTGCTATAAAAAATGCTTTTTCGGAGTGAGGTAAGATGTCCAGTGAACAATTTACTGGATCCAAAAGTTCATAATGAAAACAACCAAGTGGTTAGTTGTTTTTGACTCGTGTTTTACAGCTACATGAGTGCCATTGACGCAGGACTTAGTAGTTTTAGTTCTGGTAAAAGAATGCTTTCTCAAACTTTCATTATTCTCGACCAAATATTCCATTATAATTTTCATCTCGCCCCCTTCTCCATGCAATAACAATGTATTGAATTCAATAATGCTAAATTTGACACTAAAGCTACAATACCTCTTAAATGCCACCGGCGTATATAAACGTCTCACTTAGCCAAAGCATTAATATGTATGTCTTTCCGAATTACGAACTTTTCTGTGTTCTGCTATCCATAAAATTATTCCGCATGCTTTGGTAGCCAGTAAAAGTACCTTGACAGTGTTTGCGAAGGATTTATTTATTTCAGAAAATTTGCTTATTTATTCTTTTTCTCCCCCACCCCCCAAAAAAACTCCACATACGAATGTCTACGTGGAAAATGGTGACATTGGGGAACAAATCATGTAACTTTTAATCGGCAATTATGGGATTAATGATAAAACGCACAAATTACCAAAATAAATTTTAATACAAAACCCAAAGGTCACTGGTAATTATCAAATTTGTTCATAACTTAGAATTGTTAAATTAATTATAAAATACATTGTACAGACTGATATATTTATAAGTGCATTATGTCAGTGTAAATATGCATTTTATTTTTTATTATGTCAGTGTAAAATGCATTTTAAATTTTATTGTGTCAGTATGGTTTATGTTTGTTTATTTTCAGTAAACTAATAATTTCTTTATAAATAATATTTTGTTTTCAATTTTTCAATAGGCTCACGCCCCCCTCGAAGAAGTATCACGCGCCCTTAGAAGGACGCGCCCCACAGTTTGAGAAACCTATGGTAAAAAGACGAAAATGACACTCAAACTAGCAACCCACTCTCCAAATATCCATTTACACTAAAGCAAGCATTTTGGCCATTGGACAGGTTTTACAAGTATCAGCTCCAGTACACGATGGGTTACTAGTACCTCAGAAATCCCCGATTCTACAGAACATTATTTCATTAATGAGTTCAGTACCATGACTACGCTACTACTACTACCTAAGCAATCTTAGATTATGTTTATTTTCGGTTATTAGCAATGTTTTATCGCCATACAAAAAAACTAAGCTATTGCAAATATCTTACTTCATTATTTTGAACATAATGAAGCGTCATTAGAGCATTTTAGTATGATATCATTTTAATGAACAATATTTTCATTTCATATTTTACAGGGTAGAAAAAATACATACCATAATTATGTTCCATATACTTTTTTGCTTAATAAAATCAAATCAAATATTTTTAATCCAGGAAAACATTTTTTAATTACAATAAAAATGTTAAAATATCCTAAGAAACAATATCTAATTCTATTTCATATTTTTAACGCATAATTTTCATAATTTTATACGTATTTCATAATTTTATACGTATTATTTTTTTACCAGGACATAAAAACTTATATGGACAAATACTTGATGGGGAGAAATGAAACAAACCTTTCTCTAAATTAAAAAAAATTAAAAAAAGGAAATGTTTATATGGTGTAAAGTTCCATATTTATATCATTAATATAAGAATTCTACTTCCTTTAACATGATTAATTATCAAAATTTCCATTTAATTAAATTCAGTTTAAATTTTAGCAATAGATAAAATTATTTTCTACTTGGATTGAACTTGATATTTATCGTTTCCTAAAAATATGTTGAAGTAGATGGCTAAATATGGTTTTTATGGTATTTGCACATTTTCTTTGTTAATATTGTTAGAAATTCATGGTAAATAAGAAATTAGTAACAAACCAGTAAAATTCGAATCATTCAATTTTATTTAAAATTAAGTAAATTTCTTGATCTGAAGTATCTATCCCGTATTATAGTAAGCGAAGGAATTTCTAAGTATATTTAAGTATCGCAGAATAAAAGGGGAAAGTTACCCAATGTTATCCATATTTATAAAATTAATGATAATGATGATTTTAAAGAGTTACGTCAAATCTTACATTTCTGAGCAAGAATACTATGATAAAGAAGCTTAAAAATGGCTTATTTACGCAACGCTTCGAAATTCGAAATTTTAGTAAACATTATATTTTTTTATTTTTATTTATTAAATTCTTATATATAATGGTAATTTTATTTAATCCAATGCTATTCAGTACATTAATTGCAAATAATAAAGTAATAGCAAGCAATATCAAATATAAGAATCTACCAAACTATTTCCCAAAATTATATATAATTTTGCGGGACTGTTGTAGCTATACTTTTGTTCTGTTCCTCTTACTTTAAACTTCCAACTATTTGCCGACTTTCCCCCTCAAGGCAAGTATTAATACTGAAAAAAGAAAAGGGAAAAATATGCGAGGAAATACAAAATGTATAACTTTACATATAATGCAATCTACCACACTTCTTCCAATAAACTTCGATGTTGAAAGAGACCTTTTCCATCTTGATCAAGGTTCTAAGTCTCTTTCGATTGGTCTGGGGTGTCAAAAAGGTTGACAAGACATAAGATCGATGTCCCGTTAGAGATCATGGGGAATGCCTCATGGTTACTTAGGGTATGTTACTTTTTTTCCTCTGGAAAACTAATCCGAAATTTTGATTCTCTTCCCAAACTGTTTACAGCGTGTTCTTATTCTCTCAAACCTCAGTCGTTTTGGATCATTACTTGCAGATGATGGAGTGCAGAGGGCAGGTGATAACGAGGGGTTGAGGCGAAAGATTTTGAAGATATTCTGATTTTTTTACAATACTTCTTCTTCTTATTGCATTTTGGTACTTCAATAAATCAGAACGTAAAATTTATTCTTTAAAAGTCACAGTATTTATTTGAAATTGATTCTGATAGCAATACAATAAAAATAATAAGATAAAGATAATAAAGAACAATAAAAAATGGGCATGCAGGCACCTCATCTTCTCACTAAAGAACTTTAAAGGTTTTGGAATTAAATGTACAGGCTTATAAAAATTTAAAACTTCAATAACTTCATTTTCTTAAATATGTGATATATTTTTAGTTGCTAACGATTTCTTCTGTAAGCAGAAATAGTTCCAAATCAGCTGTGAGTGCTACAACTCTAATAGTAGTAACCAATCCAGCTCTTGTGCCTGTTGTTGCACGACCCGTAGCAGGGAAAATTTAAACACATTTTGATCACTCGATTCAATTCTTTTTTCTTATAAAATGGTGTAAACTATATGTGACAAATTTGGTGTCTGTAGGTCGTGGCTTGCACAATAACGAATCCTCTAGTACTTGATATTCAAAATCATATCAAATAAATGCTACCAAATAAACGTAATTAGAACAGTGAGTTCTCTCCGATCCAACTTTAGTGAGTAATATTGATTTCTAAACACTCTTGGGTGGCTGCAGTAGCCTGGAGGTCAAGGTCACGAAGTCGTAGATGACGTGTCAGAAGTTCGAACTTAATGCTGCTCAAGACCCGCTGTGCACATTGGCCGTTGCTTGTAAAATACGTCGAGGTTGAAGTCCTCCCATTGGTGTAGAAGTTGGAAAAGGGGTGCCAGCTAAGGTGTCTTCTTTGTTACTTGACCATGTCTAAAAATTCTGAGGTCCGTCGTCAATAGCTCAGAAAGAGCTTTATAGTACAACGTTTACAAAACTCACACAATCTAAAGATTGGTATATCATAGTACATGTACTTTTTTTTTCTTTTAAATCCTATTCTTGAATATATTATTCTATAAAGAAATCAGATTTACTCCTTTTGTGTGGCTTTAGACCCGACATTATATTCGAATTAATTTTATAGCTGAAATAATTAATTGCTCATTAGTTATAAGATTTGCCAGCTTTTGCTATTAGAAGGAATACTTCATATGATGCTCTTTTATACGTTATATAACCAGTTGCGATCTTTTACATCAGATTTTGTCATGACAAACTTATTGTTTTTTAACACGCTTTAAAAAAAGTTTCACTTGTATGTAATGGAATTTTTGGACTCGATTTTTACCCACTTTAAAAGGTAGGATTAATTCAAAATTTTGCACACTTGTCAAGGACTGATAGCAATACAATAATTTCATAATTTTGTTCCATTGTTCTGATCAGAGCCCTCAAAAATAAGGATTTCAAGATTTGGCAACTAATTCATTAGATCGTTTCCAGATTTGACGACTAATTCCAGATATAGCGAGTAAAGGACTCTACCCCTTAAAAAGGTGCAACCCTAAAAATGAAAACGCTTGTTATTAATACAAATAAAACAAACAAAAAGTATTATTTATGTGAGAAAGGAGAGGGTGGTTAAGTTAGCAATTTCTTACCATAATATAAGTAAAGTCTATCTGAAAATGGAAATAAAAAGAAAGACTCCGTGCATGTGAAAAAAAAGTAATTTATGTTACAACTGCTAAATAGTTTTATTTTTATAAAGCAATACGTTTAGAAGTGATGATAAGAATTAACATTAGAGCAATACGTTTAAAAGGTGATAATACGATTGACATTTAATATTTCTACTTACGCACCTTTATTAGTTAGACTTGTGTCTATTGAGACAGAATCTTTGAAATACAACGACATGGGACTCATCCGAGACCCCGTAAACGGAAAGAATATAAGTACCCTTCAGACTCAATAATTAATACCCATTGTAGAGAAAGGCTTATTCCAGCAGGCACATAATTCCAGGCCCAAAATATAAAACATAAGAATAAGAGTTCAACAAAGAATAAATAATATTTTTAAAAACGAAAAAAAATGGTTTTTATTGTAGATCGAACTAAAAAATGAAAAATAAATTATAGTTTAAAAAATAACTAAAAAGCACACTTTGGTAGTGAGTTGAATTAAAAAGTAAAAAAAAAATTCTTAATATAAAAATAAAATGATTAATGAGAAAATTAATGACATTGAGGTAAAAGCGTGGGGGCTGTATTAATTGTTATAATTTCATAATAGTTCTATTCCGAAATGCTAAATTAGTGTAAAAATGTAATACAAAGCACCCCTCGCTTTTACCACAATCACATTAATTTTCTCGTTAATCATTATATTCCTATATTAATTAAGGTATCCGACTACTCTAAAATCAAGATTTTTCTTAAAAATTGACAATTTTTTTATGATTTTATTTTATAGGCAATTTTATTAGCTTTATAAAAGTACCAATGTTTTTACTTTGCATTCACTAGAACAAAAACTACAATGTTTTATTAAAAGCAAATGCCGTAACTTTACATAAGATGTCAAACTTTAAAATGCGTTTTACTTGAAATGAGATTTTTTCAAACAACTCAAACGGGGACAGCGATTGCTAAAAAAGTTTTTAAAATAATTTGCCGTGAAATTTTGTGTGTGTTCTGTATAACAGTAGAAGTGTTTTAACCTTCAGATTTTATCAATCACTCTTTTATTACAAATTCTACAGTTCTTTATGGAAATATAATCACTGTTTTCTTAAGCAATTTCATATAACAACTAAGAAAAAGTGCTCTAGCTTTTGTAAAAATTAAAATATCTCTTATCCTGAAGGTCACTTCAAAATTGAATAACAAAGTAATACATCAAAATTGAAAAATTGAGAATTTGTTCATTTACTATTTGTACAGAGCGGGCCCCGTTTATGTAATTTTTTTGCCAATTTTTACCTATTTTTTTCCCAATTTAGTAGTAATAATTTATTTTTTCTTCTTAATTTTAGCCTTATTTTCTAAAGGTGTACTAAATAAATCTAAAAACTGCAAAAAAATCTCCCTATATCCATTTTTTTGCATAAAAGTTGTCGCAAGTAGTCGGATACCTTAAGAATTATTATTTTTTTAACTTTTTAGTTCGATTCACTATAAAAACGTGTTTTTTAGACTACTATTTATTATATATATATATATATATATATATATATATATATATATATATATATATATATATATATATATATGGGAATCCAACCGAAATCTTCCAAAAAGGTGGGATTCTTCAGATGGCGAGGTTTTTATGGCGTGGTGTCTAGGGGTTTTTAGGGTGTATTAGTTACTTTTGAAATAAAATAGACAACATAGTTCAGGAAAGAAACTAGTTGAAAACTTAATAATTTATTAAGAATTATAGGGGAGTATTTACATGGGGAATATTTCAAAAGAATAGGAAAGTTAGATAAGCATATTTCGGAAGAATAGGAAAGTTAGATCACATTACTTTAAGGAAGGCAATTGAGATTAAATAGAACTCATTATGGTGCTATTAAGACTTAACGCCTGCGGCGGAAGAATGGCGCTGACGCGTGAAATACGACGTTTCTCGACGAGTGTTAGTGGGACTCTGCCGAAATAAGTTGATGACGGCGTTTTAAAAGGGACGCTAGATGGCGTTGATGTGGAATACTTTTTTGATTAGAATTGCCGACCTTGGTAAAGGATATGATCTAACCTTTTACAAATGGGATATCCTACATATATATATATATATATATATATTAAACGAAAACTGTATACTTACAGATGTATCCCTGTATTTTGTGTTGTAAATGACGCATGCATGGAAGGTTTCATACTTCCATTTGATAAACTTTCGTGACAGAGACGATAGACAAACCTATCCATATCTTGATTGCTAATAAAGTGAAATCAATCGCCAAATACTCATTATAATAATTTCTTTAATTTTACCATTCTTGAAGTATTTTAATGTTGACGTATTATCATTTGAATCTCTTTCGTTTATATTTTGTTACAGCGTAGATCTGGATTTTAGTGAAAGATCCACCTTAAAGGTCAGATAATTATTTTAAAAGTACATTAATATGCAGTGAATATTTACTGTAAAATGCACATGCTGTACAATAATAGCTGGGCTCAATGCTTTTTAAAAGTATTTAATTATTTGTAATGGTTAACTGGCAAAAGGAAGCAGAGAAACCAGGGTGTAGCAGATGTAGCCAGCATGATTGAACAGGGTGTAGCTGGAAGAAAAATAAGAATTTAAAACTCAATTTATAACAAAAAGACGCGTGTAGGAAGCATAGAGCACAACAGTATCGTGAAAATGATAGAAGCGTATCACAAGAATAGCAAGGGCATAACACGGAATTTCTTTTCTGAAATCGCCAGTCTATTTACAGTTAGATGTTTTACCATAATACACAATAATCACAGAAATGTTTGTCTTGCGTTTTCTTTCTTTTTAACGTATTTGCATGCACATTTGAATAAAAAAATGAATTTTTGCTAATTATTGCTTAGTTATTTAAATAAGTATTCAAGTAAAAACAAAATGAAAAGACTTGACCATGTAGAATTTTTATTTAATGATTTATATTTGAATAAAAAGATAAATTAAGTGATATCAAATTAACATCAAAATTATTTCGGGAACCCCCTTAATAATGACTTGAGTCTCCAAATCTCCACCTACCACAATTTAGGAACAGTGTGACTTTGATCTGTAATATGGAACTCAGCTCAATACAATGCTAATTATCTTTTTTCTTATTGGAAATTTGGTGGCAATAAAAGTGTTTGATGTTTTCTACAGTACAATAATGGGTGGCATTATTTTAAAATAAAATTTGACTCACATTGAAAGATGATTCTATAAGAAACTTAAAAAAGTGTTCTAAATTGTTGTAATTATCATGAAGGTCCCTCATTAATCGTTTTTTAAATGGATTTCGGGAGAGAAACTTTTCTAAAAAGGATCCAAAGCTGCTGAAATATGATCCTATTATTTGTTAGTAGATGGAAACAGTCAAAGTGTACGTGTTCTATAGGAATGAGTATAAAAGGCCTTCAGAATACCCTTATTTTTGTTAACAAGAATATGCTGGATACAGTTTACTACATTCTCAAATCAGATAAAATCTCAGTTTTAAAATAGCCCATGTTTGTTGGCTAAAAATAACCCTTACGTGAATCTGGATGGCCTGCGTTTTCGCTCCATGAGGATTAAATCAGAAATCTGTTCAGTCCTGTTATTTATACAAAATTTCATATTCATAAGAGAATTTATATTATACATTATTTTTGAAAACGTTTTTAATTCTTTGAATACCCTTCTGTGAACTTACGTATCTGTGGAAAGCTATTAATTTTTAATATGTACAACATTACAGTTAAGAGCCTCTACGAGTGGTATATTTTTTTAACAAAATGGATGAGCCACTTCTTACACGTTTTTATCAAAAATGGAGATCAACATGCAAATTGTAATAAATCTTAATGTTTGTTTTCTGAAATGCTTGTTTCGCAGCTCATAGAAATGGTAAATTTTCAATCTAAAATAAAATTTCAATAAAATTTTAACCGTTCTCGTTATAATTAAAACCTTTATTTCTTTACTAGAATATTTTTTGGTACGGTGTAATTTGTTTCTGTGTGAAATGCATGGTATAACATGATTCCGGCATAGGATTACTTGAGAAATATAGCACCAAATGCCTATAGACGTTCTAATTTTGAGCCCTTTTGAAATAAATCTTCCACGCGATTCTATGATAAAATATGTTTTGTTCGATAAAAGGCTTAAGGGCTGAAGTAGCCCAGTGGTCAAGGTATCGGATCAGGGTAGGCATGTCATGAGTTCGAACCCAGTACCACTAATGATCCGCCGTGTAGGGCAGAGATGCACGTTAAATCTCTCGAGAGCTGAAACGTCCTCCGATTGGTGTGGCAGTTAGGAAAGGGGGTGCCAGCTCAGGTGTCGTCCACGTTCACTTGACAATGGTTCAAAATCACGTGGTCCGTCGCCAAAAGCCCTCGTGTAGCTGAACAGTGCGACGTTAATATTCACTCACTCGATGAAAAGCCTGTAGTGGGGTTTAGCTAAAAAGAAAAGAAAATTATGTAAATCAGATGACTCTAATGAATAGTCTGAAACATTTGTTTTCAAAAATATTAAGTTATCTTCAGAAATTTTAAATTTTTTTTTTAGAATTTTAGATTGAAAAATTAACTTTTGAAGAGACGATCCACTTGTTGTAGCATACCGTAATGTGTACGCCATGGATTTTTTTGTTCGAACAAAGAAACACTTGTTAAAATTTATTTTTAATATTGAGAAGGTTTCCAGATTACTCTATGAAGTACAACATTATCCATGCAAATAACAAGTATTTCGTATTCTAAGAGGTTTTGAAAAAAGTGTTATAGATAAATTTTGAAAAACAATTTGTGGAATCAAAAAGTCCGAAGAAATCTAAGAAATTTATATCGCTTATTCGTAACAACAAAAGAAATATACTTTGTACAACAAAATCTCTCTGAACACTAAAAGAAAAATTTGGTACGACACCTAAATCAGGCCTTCTAAAACTGTAACTGAATTTTCCGTAATAATTTTTATCTCAGCCCCCATACAATAACAATGTATTGAATGAAAATAATAATGTACTTTATTGTAAAACTGCTATATGACCTTAATTATAAAAGCGTTCAAATTATCAAGACAAGTACTAAATTTTGTATATATTACTTTTATGTAATAGATAATTTGATTAAGTTACTTTTAAGTAATACGGACAAGTATTATGCTACATTTCCTGTCTAATTTTCAAATTAGAATATATCACAAAATAATTTTAATTAAATTAAACATTTACTTATTAAATCATCTGTTTCTAAAAATGCAAATCTCATTAGAAAAATATTTTGTCTCTGTTGCTCTCTATCTTATGCCCATCACATTTAGCATTTTCCCAGACGACTTTACAACCGTCAGGGCAAAACATGTATAAGTGCTGCACCCCGTTTGATTCCAGTCAGTCTCGATCGAAAAGATTCTTCTTTCCCTACCGAATCAATCTAGAATGTGCATTTTGCAATTTTCAAGCTAATATATTGCAGTTCATGGTATTAAATATTTACGAAAGTAGATTTAAAAGAACCGTGGGTATATTTTTAAGTCGTAAGCACTATAATAAAGCATCAGCAAGTGCTCAGACAAGCGTGGTTTGGAAAACTGAATGAAGAAAGTATTCTCAAAAATATGTAAATTTTACCACACTACCGAACAAGAAAAGCTCTTGTGTGTTGTTTACTTAAAAATATTGGCAGCAGACAGTTAAGAGCTTATAATAAACGACATTTGGAAACGAGCTTTATGGTGAGAGCCTGAAAAACACTGAAAATTCTTAGAGTTGAAATAAAAGTAATATAAAAACGAAAAAAGGGTGGGAGGAGTGTTGTTAAAAAAACAATGTCTGTGGAATGAAAAGCTTTACCTGCTTCTTACGCAGTCTCATTTAAAATAGCCAAATATAAAACGCCTCACACTATTGGCAAAGAGCTTATTCTTCCAGCTGAAATTGAGATTGTAGAAACTAAGGAGATGATTTCGATAAACAGTTACGGTCCATACCTCTATCAAATGATACTGTTGCCCATCGAATCGATGTTATAGCTAAGGATGTTTAGCAGCAGCTTTTCGGGAAGTTGCGTGAAACATTGTTTTCAATTCAGCTAGATGAGATAGCAGATGACAATAAAGAAGCTCATTTCATTATGTATGTTGAATTCTATAAAGGTATGTCAGCAATAAATACACTAATAATAAATTTTTGTTTTTCGATAAAACACAAAGCAAAAACACTATCATCATTTGATATTTTAAATGATTTTATAAATGTAGTTTCCAAAGAGAGCATACAAGCGTTTAGGAAACAAAATATATCTGGAGACCTTGCATGATCTGCAGAGAAGCTTTGGCTTCACAAAAATGAGTCCTGATCTATTTATTGTGCAAACGACAGTTATATCATTAGTAAATTATATAAAAATGAGAACAATAAAATCACACACACACACAAGAATCATTTTTTTTTCTTTGTAAAGACATGGGAGTAATACATTCCACGTTCCTATTTTATTGCGAGGCATGATGGTTTTCCGTGGAAAATTTTCGATCGCAGCGTTTCTCAATTTGTGGAGCGTGCCCCTTAGGGAGGCTTTCTAACTTTACGAGGGGGAGGGCGAGCTTATTGAAAAGTCCAAAACAAAAGATAGTTTAAAAAAATTTATATGTACTGAAAATGAATAAGAAAAATACCTTCTGACATAATAAAAAATAAAATACACGTTTACACGGACATAATACACTTACAAATCTATCAGTATACTGCACAATGTATTTTATAATTTATTTAACAAAACTAAGTCAAAAACAAGTTTTATAATTACCAGTGACCCCATGGGTTTGCCAAATCGACACTTATATTAATAATTTGTACGGTTTAAAGTTAATTAGTTTACTGCCGATTTATATATAAAGTTAAGCTATTCGCTCCCCAATGCCACCGTTTTCCACGTAGGCACGCTTATGTGATGTATTGAGGGGAGGGTGGCATTAGCTATAAGCAAATTCTCTGAAATAAGTAAATCCTTTTCAAATATTGCCAATGTCCCTTCATTGTATTCCAAGTCCTTCCGATTTTTTTGGTGCACAGAAAAGATCGTACTTTGGAAAGACGTATATATATGTCCGGGGCAATTAACGCTATGAGTGAGTGAGACGTTTATATACACCGATGACACTTAAGAGGTTAAAGTCGCATTGCAACTTTTGCTTAAAAGTATAGTATCATTGAATTCAATACATTGTTATTGTGTATAAGGGGGCGATGGAAATTCTGAATGAATATTGTGTCGTAAACATTGTAAGTTTGAGAAGCACTGTTTTATCGTGTTTCCGAGTTAAGAAAGAAAATTGCCACTTTTCTAAAAGAGGAAAACCGACGGCAGCTGGAAAGGTTTTAACTGGTTTATTTGTGAGGAAATTGAGTTACTTGTTTGGCTTCATAGTGATATATTCGAGAAATTAAATACTTCGAACTTTCAACTCAAAGTAACAGATATAACTATGTTTAATAAACGGGTGATTAAATTAAGACTTTTGCAGAAGATTAGAGCTATGGACCCGAAAACTAAAAGCCATAAAACCTAGAAATGTTTGAAAAAGTGGATAAATGTGTTAAACCTTACATGACTGAAGAAACAACTTTGGATATTGTTTTGGAATTCCTTGAAGATCATTTACCCATGCTGTCAAAGAAGTTTTTAAAAAAGTATCTTTTTGCTGAGGACAACTCGAAAGCAAGTTACGGAATAGTTAGATGTTAATTTCAAAATTATCCAAAAATGCCCTCACCTGCCGAGAAAAACTTTTCACAGATTTCATGTCAACTCGTGAAATAAAAAGCAATTTACTAATAAATCACTAGTTCAATTTTGGGCAGGGCTTAAAATGAATTTTCTGCACGAAAATAAAGCATTTCTTAGAATATTACCATTTCCAACATCAAATTGTTTTGAAACCGGATTTCTAAGGTGGCTGCTTTGAGGACAAAATATAGATCTCAGCTAAATTTTGAAAGAGAACTCAGAGTGTCAATTTCTAATATTGAACCTATCTTTGAAAACTTTGGCTCTGCAAGACAAGCCCATGGGACAACAAGTAATTATTAAAATATTCTTAATTTAGTATCGATAAATTAATTATCATATACATTGTGCAGTATTGATATATATATACCTGGTGTGTGAATAAGTCTCTTCCGGTTTTTTTGGTAAATAAAACATGTAATTTTCAAGGGAAATGGCCATCGGCTTCTGCACATTTCACCCATCTTTCAGGTAATTTATGAATAACATGCTAGAAAATTGCTTCTCTTTTGCAGCAAACTGTTCGTCGAGCCCTTTTCCCACTTCTTCGAAATTATTGCTGCTCTGCTAGCACGTGCCCATTGATGTGAAGGGGTGATAGTCAGATGGCGCCAGGTCTAGGAGAACAGAGGGTTTGGAAGGATGTCCCTTCCAAGCGATTTCGTGGTGTCTTTCACTGGTTTTGCTGTATGAGACGGCGCATTATCGTGTAACAAATCACTGTGCTATGTCTTCTGTGCTATGTCTGTTTCGGTCGTTTTTCGATCAAAGTGTGGTCCCGCCGGGCTTCAAGAATTCATAATGACAAATACCGCTCTGGGCTGACCAGACAAAAAGCACGGTCTTCTTGCCGAAGTGATTTGGCCTTAGTGTTGAAGAACCAGCTTCTCTAGGTGAAAGCCACGATTTTTTCCACTTCAGGTTTAAAATAAATCCATTTTTCGTCATCCTTCAGAATTCGATACAAAAGTGATTTTCTTTCATTGCGTTAAGTAGCATTTCACAACTAACTTTGCGGCTTTCCATTTGACGTTCACTAAATTGTATGGGACCCTATTTACCCAATTTATTGATCTTCCCCATTGTTCGTAAAAATCTGCTGATTGTTTCTTATGACACATTTAATATTTTTGATAATAGCTGTTGAGTTTAAGTTGGGTCATCATCCAATAACTCCTGTAATTGCTCGTTTTTGTACTTTTATGGCCTACCAGAGCTTTTGTCTTTGACATTGAAATCATTACTTTTAAATTGCCGAAATCATGTCTCACATGTTCTAATCCATGAAGCGTGTTCATAATATGTTTCTACCAGAGAACGAGAACTTTCAACTGCCTTTTTTTCATTAAATAAGAAAAGCAATGCTTGCCTCAAATGTTCTTTCTCAGGCACAAAATTCGACATGATCACTGAAAGATAAAACAAAGACGTTAGTTTTTGAACAAAGCGAACAAAATGACGTATGTATTAAGGCGACTTGGTACCCTATGAGCTACTTTCTTTCTTTATGTATTTAAAAATTATATTTTAACACTTTATATAGTGTTTCTATTCCGGAAAATGATACGAGATGAAATTTTTTGCATATTATTCACAGAATTTAAAAATTTTAAGTTTTTTGAAGAAAATTTGGAAAATTTTAAAATCCTACTCCTGTAATTATTAATTTTTTAACCTGAAATTTTTTTTCTAATATTCTCATGGATGTTGTAAACAACTCTAGGGATCAATTTCTACAATAAATTAATTTATTTTTGAGAAAAAAAATAAAATGTTGATATACATGCTAAAAATCAACAAAAAAGCCAATATATCTTACATTTTTAATTTTTTTTAAAAAGTATTACGTTTAGAGCAAAATACATCATTAATTTTGTTACATGCTTTATATGCAACACACAGCAAAAAAATGGAAGTGATTGGTAAATAGTTGTGAAAGGAGTAGCATTTTGAATGCACTAATGTTTCGAAAAACACAAACTGAGAAAAACCACTTTAAAGTTTATAATTCTGAAAAAAAATTATAATAAGCTTAAATAAACTTAAAATACAACTATAAGACATTATTTATATATTTTTCTAGAAAATAATGGCATTTTCGTATTTTTTCAACCCATACATTTTTATAAATGTTCAATTTTAAGAAGGTATTAATGGCACAAGAAAATTCAAGAAAAATGATTTTTTTTCTGTCACGCCAGAAAGTTTAGTTGTTTTCTTCACGCAATATTGAAGTATTGCATTTGTATGAAAAACACATCAGGAATAAGAACTGAAATTATGAAATTATTGATATAAAATGCCTTAATTCAAAACTTTTACATGCACACATTTCACAAAGAAGAAACATTTATGTATTGTCTCGAAAATATTCTGCTTTATATCTTACACATTCTTTTTTTATAGTTATTATTTCTCTTTATAAAACACATTTTTTTATCATAACGCTTTTCTTAACTTTTTTTTCTGAAAAGGGGGGCATGGCCGAATTGCCTAATCTGTTTTCAAATGAAGTTTTATTCAACTTCTAACTTTTCAACTTACACAAATGATATATCAATCGAAAGATAATAATGCAAAGAATAAGATTAAATAATTAAAAAAAAAATCGACAAGTCGGTAATTTTTGGGGTACCAAGTTCTCTTAAATTAATACACTGCATGCTTTTTTCGCCGGTACCATCTCTTAATTAAACCGAAAAAAACTTATGCATACACCTGGTATATTACATATATCATATTACATATATCAGTGAAAATAAGCATATATTTTATTTCTTATTCTGAAGAATGTACATTTTGTTTTTCTGTCTTACAGTAAATTAATAATTTTTTTAAATGAACTTTTATTTTCGACTTTTTGATATGTTCGTGCACCTCTCGTAAGTTTATCAACCTCCTAGAAGGCATGTCCCACAATTTGAGAATTGCTTATCTCAAGTGAATGTAATGACCTTCAAAAGTTTATCTGGGGCTTGAAAACTCCCGTGAGAAGTTGATCATATGTATACATTCTGCTCTAAATATTTGGAAAATGATTAAAATATTATTTTTCTACTTTCTACAATCATTATCTTATTAATTATAAAGTATATTTATTACTGGTATACATTCTTTATATATCTTTATGAAAAATATACTAAATTATGTGTCTTAAAATGAAAATTTTGTATGTTTAGTTTAAATTAATGTGTTAGTCTCATTTGTATGCAATAAATTTAATAATTTTATTTGTATAATACAAAAAACATCTTGTACTTTATAAATATGTATCATAATGACTTAATTTTGTTTTCATAATTAAATACACGTGTTAAAAGTTTGGGGTGTTCTCTACACCCCGCGAGTAACGACGGTAGCAAAAACAGGCTCGAGTGACCACGGGTTAAGCACATTTTACATAATATGTGCAATATTGAGGATGTAATTCAATTTAAAACTTTACACGCATTATTTCAACGATATGATAAAAGAATGAAAAAATCATAATTTGTCCAATACAATACTTCCATAAGAAATAAGATAAATACTGGCTATAATTGAAATTCTTCAAAACATTTACCTATCATAAATTCTCATTATTTTTGATAAAACTCATTCCCGATCATATTTAATGTTCTTATGGAAATGATAGATTTTCATAACGTGCATTCATTGTATGTTTTGAAAAGAGAAATCATTAGACGTAATAAATATTTACTTTCCATATCCAATCTTCTCTTTTGACACGAAATTAATTTTTTGGTTCTAATTTTTTTTTTTTTGGTTATCCTTTACTTAACTTTCATGGTTTATTGATATTAAACAAAGTATATATATATTGTAGTCAAAGCTTAAGTAAACGTTATTATTATTTCTTGTTTCTTTTTTGCTATGGTTTTGATATTCTTTTTGCTTATTCACTAACATTTATTTTTTCAGGTGGCAAACAGTATAAAACAGGGTCAAAAAAGGTTTTTCTATCTTTTTTTTAAAAAAGTATAGTAAGTTCCCGTGTTCGTAAAAAAAACCTATAAGGGAAAATATCAAAAGTCGAACGTCTAAAAATTGAAGCGTGAACTTACTTCATAAGCGTTTTTAAATTTACCCACAAAATGGCTACAAACGAATTTCTCAAACTGTATAAAGACATATTTAAGATGTTTCGTCTTACTGTGTTACTGGATTCGAAAAATCGAAAGAAGGCAATTCAAATATACAATGGGCTAAGTACTTAACTTTTTTGGTGAATGTTTGCATTACCGTAATATATGCTGTGCTTAATATTTCTTTTCTTATTTACATGCATCAATACGCGTAATATCAAGCTAACGTTCTAATGACAATAACATCGTTGACAATTAGATGGATTTTAAGTTTTCGAATGAACGACCTTTTGAAAATTTCATCGCAACTCGTCATGTTGAGTGATCGTATCAACTTATCTGCAGCGAAGAAAGAAATAAAATACATTTACCTTCTTGGTTTTTGATTACTCCCTTAAAATTCCTGTTTTTTTCTTATGTTCCCCTTGATTGGTTTTGAATAAAAATGTTTTCTTTATACAAATTTCCCGAACTCAGCGTGTTTATGGTTTGGAAACAGTAACGAACCGTCTTTAACTGAAAAAAAACCATTTTCAATATACTACATAAGTGTATGTCGTCATTTGAAGCCTTGAATCCCCAAATCTGAAAAACCGTTCTCATTACATTTATTTTTACAAGAGGTATGTGTTTATCAGAAAATTTGTTTCATTCATAGATGGACACTTGTCCTTTTTGGTTTTGTTATTTTCTATTCATAATGCGTGTATGGTGTATTTCGTACTGGTTGTTGTTCTACATCCCGAAGAATACTTAAGTTCTGTTCAGGTTGCATCTGAGGTGTTTATTTAGTGTGGGTTACACTACCTTCTTCTTTTTGATTTTATCTGGATCCCTCATGCATGAGACATCTGAAGATTTGTGGTTTAAAATACACGAGGTTCTAATGTCGCGGTCAGAAATCACTTGTTTGCAACAAAGATTTTTAGCATTATTGGAGAAAGGTCTATTTCTCACTGTTTGGAAAATTGTACCAATTAAGAGAAGTTATTTTTTCGTAATAACTGGCGCGATTTTTACTTACTGTGTCCTCACTGATAATTTAAGATCATTGAACAACCTTATTCCTATTCAGCATTTTATTAGCAATCAAGAGTTTCAGAACCTAACCATTTAAAATTTAAGAAAATGATCCTATAAAATTGGAAACAAAAACAGCAATGGGTTATTGATAAAAAGGATAAGCATAAATATAATATGAAATCTAAAATCTTTGATAATAATAAAAACAGGAATAATTCCCGGAATTTTATTTCCTGAAGGAAAAATAACACAGATATTCCTAAGAATATACAGAGAAATTATACTTTCTCCAAATTGATGCACATTCTGACAACTCTGATTTACATTTTCAATTATTTCCAGTAATTAGTTTCCTATTTATTTATACATGTTTTTTGTTTGTTTGTTTGTTTGTTTGTTCGTTTGTTTGTTTATAATTTTTGTGAAAATTCTTGTAATTCATTAAATAAAATTTTGATTTATTGTACAATACAATTTTGGTAAAAAATAAATACTTTACAGTAATGTGTCTTTTTTGTTTCTTCTAAGTGAAATATTGCAAAATAGAATTCTTTTAAAATGAATATTTTGTTTTCGCAACATGTTGTGTGTTTTACTTCAGTACTATTTTTAACTGTAGGTTAATTCAAGAGAAGACTATTTTATCTCTTTTAAATGCTCTTAATTTTAGTTTATATGTCTTTAATTTCTTTTCAGCTGAAGTCCGTAAAATGTACATTATTTATATATGATAGTAGTATTTCGTGAAATATTTTATGATCTCTAAGCTATTTTTTTTCTTTTGATCTATTTATTTCAGATTATTTGTCTCAGTCTGCAAAACTAAAACTTGTTACCACTATTACTTTTTTGTTACAATTTCTGTTCATATTTTCATTAATTCATTTTTGTGATTTCAATCTGTGCTTATTATTTAATAAATAGGCACACAAAAAAATATTTTAAATTTTAATATTCTCTGTATTGCACCAAATTTGTCCTCTTAAAATATATGCTTGTTTGCTGAATTTTATTTTAAATAATTTAATCTGTGTGAATAATGATGTTTCAGCTCATATCCAGTACTTTCGTTGCACAACAAGAACGACTATACCCTACTACGACTTGTTGAATTCCGGAAGCACATTCCCTTAAGACTTGTGACCCTACCAGAGAAAGCATACTAAAACGAGACTATAAAATTGCCTCAACCCTTCACTGAAAAATTTCTTTGACAAGACGATTTAAAAAGAGTGAAAATACATTATTTAATTTAATTATAATATTTCACAGCTCACATGCAAAAATATGTACTGAGCAAAATACGTAATATGTGTAGAATTAACTAAATGAATAACTTCATGATAACAAATAATATGTGTGAATTTTGTTTAAACAATTTTAATTCATTCAGAAGCCCTTTAATACATTTTAGAAAATTGATTCTACATTTTTCGAAATCTGTAAGTAAAAGAGATTCGTATATAAGTTTTAGAAATTTTTTTGTCAGTATATATAGTTAATTTTTTTTCAGCGGAAAGATGCTATAAATTATATTATAGAATACAAAAATTTGATGCTTCTTTTAATGGCTTTTCTTTTGCTTGCAACTAAAAATAGTTTAAATTCATTTAAATAATACCTTGCTTAATTGTTTGTGTTTAAAAAACAGCAGTGAGCAAAATATTTTTAAATAGAAAGATTTTAGATCAATTTCTGTTAAATGGGCATAAAATTATATATAACATTTATAAGTTCGAAATTGCTCAATTCATTTTCAAATTATTGTCACTGTTGTTTCTGAAAATAAAACGTACATTATGAATAATAAAGAAAAAAATTAAAGTATTTTAGTTTTATAATTAATAGATATCATTAATATAAAAAAACTCCTTAATGAAAATATAATATAAAATTTAAATTTCAAGAATTTCAAGGAAATATTTAACTATTCACATACTCAATAAGTAAGTAAGAGATTAGGATTAGAAAAACAGCTGTTTTAGAGCAGAACTTTGGTAGTTTTGTGTGATATAATAATATTGGGAGTATATCCCACTATGTATAAAACAGCTATAATAACGCACAATTATGTAAGTAATTTTCTTTTGCATGTGTTATATATATACGTATTGATACTGTATGTATATCATTCTTTAGAATGTATTACAATAATGACTTAAGTCAGAATATTTTTTTAATATACATAAATTTGCCTTATGTGGTAGAAATAATTCTTAATATTTTTTTAATAATCATCAAAAATCTGTGCTATATTTAATTTGAAAAAAAAAAAATGCATTAACCATGCTATGCAAATGTGTATTGGGTAATTTCTTAATAAAGCTTAGCATATATCAATACTTAATTATATTTCTTCTGAGTAATTAGTTACTTTTATTTCATTCTAGTCTCCAATTAATACTAAAAACTTTTAAAAAAATATGAAGCTTCTATAACGAGTACTTTTGTGATATTTTTTCTATACAAATTCTTTGACAAAGATAAATACATTTTAATGAAAGAAGAGGGATTTTTATAAACTTAAGATGCTTGTGGCGATGTAGTTACTAATTAACAGATATAATGATTTTTTTCATTCATTATGAACTGCGATAACTGTATATCTTCTTTGAATTTCTTACAACTAGATAAATGGAATTTAGAAGCGAAGATTTTGGAACTTGCATGAAAATTCTAATTCAATGAAGCTCTAGCTCTAGCTATAACTTTTTAAATATGTTTCTGCAGACATAGAAGCCTATGAATTAATGTCGTGATACGGTAGTGGATCCCTTAAAACAGCGGTTCTTAAACTGTGATCCGCAGACCCGGGGGTCCCTAGCACTTTTCTGGGGGTTCACGATGATTGCTCATGTAATATTAAGATTTCCATCTTAAATAGACTCTGAAAGGCCTCGTAAAAATTGAAAGATATATATGCCATCATAGACAGGATCATTAAATGTCCCTTAATGAAATTCTTTTCTAGAACATGTATTTAGATCAAGAATATTAATTCAGTTAGCATTAAATAGGTATTTTGTAATACTTTATTTAGATTATTGTTTCCTTAAGGCTGTCTTCGGCTAATGTTAAATAATAGGAGCCAAATTTGGAATATTTTTTTTCAGATAAAAAAGTACTCAAACAGTAATATTATATTCTGGCTTCACTCTATACTATAGAGAATCAGTTATTTTATCTTACTACTCATTTTTATCCAAGTTGATACATTCTTTCTTTTATAAAATGTGTTTCGCAATTTTATCCTATAACATAATACTAAAAGAGCTATCCCTTTAGATGTTAAAAGGAAAAACGGATTACTTATGAATTATTTTGAAATTTTAAAAACACCATATTATAAGCAAATGCATGAGTTACAGTGTCACAGATTTTATAAAAAATGAGGCATTTTTTCTTTCCGAAAATGTGCTCCGCTTTAAGTTCACACTGTCTTACATATGGCGAAAACAGCCTTAAAGGAAAAAGAAGTTTATTAAAAAAATTATGCGTTAGTAGCAGGGAAAGTCATTTGGTTATTGAGGAACTTTAAAATCACTCAGCATTGTGAGTAAGGGGAGGGGGCTTTAAAATCTTGAGGTCCCACGATGTCAGTGAGTGAGTGAGTGAATATTGACGTCGCACTGTTTAGCTACACAAGGGCTTTTGGCGACGGACCACGTAATTTTGAACCATTGTCAAGTGACGTGGATGACACCTGTGAGCTGGAACCCTCCTCTCCTAACAACCACGCCACACCAATGGGAAGACGTTTCAGCTCTCGACAGATTTAGCGTGCATGACTGCCCTACATGGATGGTCTTTAGTGATACTGGGCTCGAACTCGTGACAATGCCAGCCACGATCCGATACCTATACCACTCGGCTACCGCGGCCACCCCGCAATATCAGACTACTACATAAAGAGGTGGAGGGGGAGTTGGGTGATCAAAAGTTTAAGAGCCACTGCCTTAAGGTATAAAGTAGTGGTAGTAAAGTTGTCCTGGTACCCTTACCTGTCATCCAATGGAGAGATTATTTATTAATTTCGCTCAGACTATAAGTCCTCCTGTTAACATCGTCATCCGCTTCACTCTAGACCTTTATTCAAAATTACGTAATATGACATCACTATCTCTCTAAAGCTTCATTGAGCTCTCAATTGTTTATTTTGTTGTTCTCGTACTGCGAACCAACGCGAGACAGGACACTGCAAACCTCGGTAATTTTGAATTACCGTCAACGACGACACATCACCTGGAATCCCACTCTACTATCATCAACAGCCTGCAACGTGAAGACTTAGAGCCTCGTACATGAGCTTCTGTGCATGGTAATATTTAGTGTTGCTGGGATCCGAACCCTTAACTCTACTAAAATAATTGCAGATACGAGATTGTGAGACCGAGTGTACCATGTAGCATCAAATGTGACATAAATAAATAATAAAGTAATGAACCAGTGGCAGAGGGGTAATACATGTTAATTTGTCGAGGTTCACATCCTAATGATGGATTCTTACGGAAATTTGCAAAATAAGATGTCAGATCAGTTATCATGTTCGTTTCCTTAATTTTGTCCCAAACTACCAATTTTGTAACTAATAACCATTCTGACATTTCAATCTGCGACATAAGCAAAAATCTGATTAATCGAATAGATTATCTCTAAAGTTTTTTCCCCTCAATGGTAAAATATCCAATTCATTTATATTATTAATAGTAATAGTGTGAGCAAGCGTTTCTCAAAATATGGAGTGAGGACTCTATGAAAATGAAATATCCCTATATGGGGGACCCAAGCATATCGAAAAGTCGAAGAGAGGTTATTTAAAATAAGTATTAATTTAGTAACAAGAAGCAAAACAAAATACATTCCGATATCAAAAAATTTAAAAACACTTTTACATTGATGTAATATACTTATACATGTATCAGTACTGTAAAATGTTTTTATAGTTAATTTATAAATAATAAATTAAAATCAAGTTTAATAATTACAAGCACCTTCCATAAGCTTTACAAATACAAAATTATTACTTATATTTGTAATTTGTACGATTTATAATTAAAGTCTTATTGTAGCCTTAGCGTCAAAATACATTTTTATCGGATTCAATACAATGTTATTGTATAAGGGGAGAGCGATGAAAATTATGGTTGAAAATTGGTTCGCTAATATTGAAAGTTTGAGAAGCATTAATGTAAGCCATTTTTTATGATTCTACAATGGAAGGCTTATAATGAAGAATAATTATTTCGTAGAAGATATTAATAATGAGTATTTCTACCATTTTTCCTGATCAAAGACAAAGAAATGTGTAAAAGTAAACTTCGGGTGAGTACCACTTTACCGGTAGTTATTAACAATTTTTTTTTAAACTATTAAGAAGACTTGGTACCCTTTGAGCTACTTTCTTTATGTATTTAAAAATTATATTTTAACATTTTATATAGTGTTTCTATTTCAGAAAATGATACGAAATGAAATTTTTCATCTATTATTCACACACTTCTAAAAATTTAAATTTTTTAAAGAAAATTTGGAAAATTTTAAAATCCTACTGCTTCTGTGATTATTAATTTTTTAAACTGAAATGTTTTGTAATATTCTAATGGCTGTTATAAACAACTTTAGGGATCGATTTTACAATAACTTAATTCGTTTTTGAGGAAAAAAATAAAATGTGGATATACATGCTAAAAATCAACGAAAGAGCCTATATCTCTTACATTTTAATTTTTTTTAAAAAAAAGTTTTCACTTTAAAACAAAATGGATCTCTAATTATGTTACATGCTTTTTATGCAACACACAGCAAAAAAAAATGGAAGTGATTAAAAAATAATTGTGGAAGGAGTAGCATTTTGAATGCACTCATGTTTCGAAAAACACAAACTGTGAAAAACCACTTTAAAGTTTATAATTCTGAAAAAATATTATAAGCTTAAATAAACTTGAAATACCACTTTAAGATATTAGTTATATATTGTTTTGAAAATATAATTGTGCATTTTCGTATTTTTTCAACTAATACATTTTTATAAATGATCAATTTAAAGAAGGTATTAATTGCACAAAAAAGTTCAAGAAAAATGTTAAATTTTTTTTGAAGTTATATTACTTTTGAGGCGTTAGAGAAATAGGGAATGAGGGTAAATTTTTACAATACGCACGCACACCGTTACGGATGCGAAAATCTTTTGACAAGAGGTATACAGAACGGAACAAATCATTCCCGCCATCGAAGTTGTAAGAAAAATATTTTTCTTCACTTCCTGAAAGAGAGACACCCGGGTTTGAACCGCGCGGGGACCTTTCGTTCTGTAGCCGAATGCTCTACCACTGAGCTATACACCCGGGTCAGCGAGTCTTTGCTTTATGTTCCGTAGGAAAGTATACGAAAATGCGTTGTCTAGAAATATACAGATCGGAACACATCATTACCACCTTCGAAATTCTCAAAAAAATAATTTCTCTTCACTTCCTTAAAAATGAGGGCACCCAGGTTTGAACCAGAGAACTCCCGATCTGTAGTCGAATGCTCTACCACTGAGCAATACACCCCGTGTCAGAGATCCTTTACTTTGCGGTCCGTAGGAACGGATACGAAAATGCTTTGTCTAGAAATATACAGAATGGGACAGATCATTCCCCTTCAAACCCCCAAAAAAACTCTCTCTTCACTTCCCTGAAGAAGAAGATTCCCGGGTTTGAACCAGGAACCACTCGAACTGCATTTGAATGCTCTACCACTGAGCTATACCCTCGCTATACCTAAACTTTGCTTTGCGTTCCGTAGGAACGAATACGAAAATGCTTTGGTTAGAAATCGTGATTATCTCACGTTTGGCTGGTCCGATTGACTGAAGGTTAGTATCATTCAACTCTGCTCATGACCGCCTTTCGTCCTTCGCTCAGCTTGCCCTGCAAAAAATTTTTAGAAAGATTTTAATCTTGTTACGCCAAAGAAATATAACTTCTTACGTGTGAACATAAGTACACCTACACATTTTCTTTTTTTTCTGTCACGACTGAAAGTTTAGTTTTTTTCTTCACATAATATTGAAGTATTACATTTGTATGAAAAACATATCAGGAACAAGAACTGAAATTATGAAATTATTAATATTTAATGCCTTAATTCAAAAATTTTACATGCACACATTTCACAAAGAAGAAACATTTATGTATTGTCTCTAAAATATTCTGCTTCATATATTACACATTCTTCTTTTATAGTTATTATTTCTCTTTATAAAACACATTTTTTGATCATAACGCTTTTTTAAGCTGTTTTTTTCTAAAAAAGGGACGTGGGCGAATTGCTTAATTTGTTTTCAAATGAAGTGTTCTTCAACTTCTAACTTTCAAACTTGCACAAATGATATATCAATCGAAAGATAATAATGCAAAGAATAAGATTATATAAAAATAAAAAAAAAAAACGATACGTCATTCATTTTTGGGGTATCAAGTCCTTTTAACATTTCACTATAACTTGGTAAATGTTGGGCTTTCAAGATATCAATTTATGGCATACTTTTTAAGACTCATTGGTATCGAGGCAAAACATTTCATAAACTATTTTGTCAAGGAATCTCCCCTGATCTGGGGATTTAAAAACTTCGTAAGGAATCAGTAAAGGATGTACACTTCCGAAGAGGTTTCCTTGCTTATGGATAAAAGATTCTTTGCATGTTACTTGTTTTTAAAATATACCTTTTACCATAAGGCAAACTTGACCTTTAGCTGAAATCTTTTTACAGTAAAGATTGAAGATAGAAATAACGTAGGTTTTAAAGAACTCAAAGCTTAGAGGAAAAAAAAATGAGTTTCAAGCATCAGTCTTCTCAATTTTATTCAAACAGTTTTTTTAGTTCTTAAGTCTGTAATAAAAAGCTTGAAAAAAGGAAGAGCTTTATATTCAAAGACAACTTTCTTTATTCTGGATGGGAAAGAATATTTTTTACTTAAATTTAATGGGATTGTAAGTAAGCTTAGAGAAGAATTTTTATTTTTTTATTTAGTGGGCGATGAAATATAAATAAACTTTAATGCGTTTGTAATGTAGAATTTAATGGAACGATATATTAGATTTCATTTTTCTTTTGCTAAGGTTATTTGAAAATGTTAAATGCATTGAATGGGTGGTAAGCTGTTTTAAAGGAATTTACTATTTTTTAATGGATTTTAAAATATAAAATGTTTGATAAAGGAAACATAGGTTGTAATATGATTTAAACTTGATTTTCCTTTCTTTGTATCTTTTAATAAATATAATTTTGAAACCAAAAAATTAACAATGCACCTGTTGAAACTCTGAAAAATAAATTTTCCATTATTATGTGAAGAAAATTATATATATATATATATATATAGAGAGAGAGAGAGAGAGAGAAAAGAGATAAATATATTTCATTAAGATAAAACTAATTATCGTAAAAAATGCATTGAACTAATGGAGAAATCTGTTTAAACACATTGTTTTGACTTAAGTTTCTAATTTGATTTGCTCATTTTTGAAAAAACTATTTTGATCCCAAAGACTTATATATATCACATTAATAAAGATATCAATACATATTAATTATCTCTCGTAGGGTGTATCATACTTACCGTCTAATTTTTTTCAATGTCCTTCCTTCTAAGCCCATTTTGGAAAATGGATAGTTTATCGTGTAGCTGACTTTAAGGTCCTATCCATTCAGGGGCCTTAGTTTGCAGGAGAATTCTAAATGTATATTTTTGGATACTGTCTCTTCAGTTATGTCATACCCTGCGCGTGAATCACCGTTACAGTTCTAAATGCATGAGCACGTTTTATATCTTCCTTATGCTATGGCTAATTTTTGTAGTTATGATGAAGAAATGTGATATTTAAGTAATTTAAATGATATAATGTTTAATAGATATAGTACAACAATATTTTTGGAGGAAGGAAGTCTATTTGAGGTGATGATAAGGAAAAATAAAATGGTGAAAAGTATTACAGCAAGTATGATCCCTCCGCTGAAATCGATCCAGATTTAGAAGAGGGAGACACTCTTGAAAATAAATGTTTTATATGTAGAGACATAAAAACATTTGGGAAGAAAGTAATTTTAAAGGAGATAACAGGTACACATCTTATCCACTTTAGAAAAAAAACTGTTGCTGGAACAATAAGAGATAATAAAAAAGACATTCTAAAATTTTGAATTTAAAGAATAGAGAAGCTTACTCCTATATGTTTAGTTTTAAAAAGATACAGATTTAAAAAAAATAAGATCCAGTGAAAACATCGCATTCACTCACGACGAGATGAAAGGAGTGCATAAACAATGTATTGAATGCCCTTATAAAAAGAACAGCAAAACTAAATTCAAGTGTGAAAAATGTAATAAATATATTGTATTTCCTGCCTTTCTTCCTTTTTAACTTTTATATACAAATTTTACCTTAAAAACTGAATGTAAACACCCGTGGGTGTGGGATACCCTGCGCGAGAACTTTCGGTCGATTTTTTCGCGAGAGTGATGTCAGGTTAAAGCTTCTAAATTGTTTTAGAATTATGTCTTATTGATATCACATAAAGCAAGTCTTTCAATGGTATATTTTGGTTTAATGTGTGATGTATTTATAATATGATGCATCAAATAATTTAATCTTTTACTGTTCCTGATGCCTCCTGATGGACTGGGACAGATCGAGGACCATGTAAGTCATCTTGTAAAGGCAGCGTTTCTCAAACTGTGGGCTGCGCCCTCCTAGAGGGCGTAATAACTATACGAGGGGGCGTGAGGATATTGAAAAGTCGAAAACAAAAGATCATTTAAAGAAATATTAATTTTCTGAAAGTAAACAAACAATATACATTTTGACATAATAAAAAAATAAAATAATAATTTACACTGATGTAATGCACTTATAAATGTATCAGTACTGCACGATAATCTATTTATAATTAATTTAACAATACTAAGTTAAAAACAAGTTTAATAATTACCAGTGACCTCATAGGCTTGTCATACATGAAAATATATACAAAAATTAACACTTATCTTGATAACGTACAGTTTGTAATTATTCTCTTAACTGCCAGTTAAAACTTACACGATTCGCTCCCCAATGCCTCCGTTTACTTAGAAACATGTATAGTGATGTATTGGAGGGGGTGGGGAAAGAAAAAGAATAAAAAAAGCAATGTTTCACAAACAATGCCAAGGTCATTTTATTACATTCCAAGGCCTTCGGAATAATTTTATGGATAGCAGTGCATAGAAAAGATCGTTCTTCGGAAAGACGTACATATATTTCTGGGGCAATTAACGTATTGACTGAGTGAGACGTTTATACACGCCAGTGGCACTTAAGAGGTTAAAGTCGTTTTGTATCTTTAGCATCAAAGTATAGTACTATTATTGAATTTAATACATTGTTATTGTATGGACTGGGACCTCAATGAAAGTTATGATTGGATATTGAGTCGTAAATATCGAAAGTTTCAAAAGCACTGTGTTAAGGTGCTATTTTTACGTCAGTCGTTAGACGCAGCTGTGGGTCCATATACATGACTGTACGATTTGGTTCGGTCCCACCCAGTTTTGAAAAACACCCTCGAGGATTTCCAGGGGCCTTTCACCAACCTCTCAAGAAGTGTCCGCATTCTGCACAGGTGGTACACCCTTACAAACATCCGTTTCTTCTCCGGGAACCTAACTCATGCCTTATGGCACAGCAGTCAGAGTCACTAACCACTATGCCGGTTTCGGTGGTCATAATTTAATCTAATTTTCTTAGTTCATTTAGCAATACAATGGAACATATTTCTAATATAGGAAAATTACGCTCTGTACAAATATATTAAAGCAATCAAACTAATGATTGTTGCAAAACAATGAATATAAGATTATTAAATCTTTTATATATATATATATATATATATATATATATATATATAAACGCAATTGCTTAATTCAACGAACATACCAATGTCAAATCTGCTAAATTTATAAATGTTGCAATACAACAAAAATACGAGAATCAAATCTGTTAACTTACAAATGTCGAAAAAGGATGAATTTATTGTTAAGGTTAACCTTATAAAGATCAAAATACTACAATTGTATTAAATATGCAAAATAAATGGATGGTTAGTCGCTGGCCTTGTGCACCTAAGGTTGCAGGTTCGAAAAAGATACAAGATGGTGGACTTTCATGATGCAGAAACTACACAGCATCCATGTCGTATGGATATGCGGTATGTAAAAGATCAATTGAGTGCCTGTTTGGTTTGGGTGCTCTCTGCAAAATAATTTCCTAAGATTGGTTACGCATCGTCAAAGCTGAGGGACATTTCTCTGGGGAGGAAACTGAGCTTAAAAATTAATTGTTGTAATTGTGTCCCACCTATATTGTGTTGCGCTAAGAAAAGATACCAGCTCTAGGGGAAGGCACTAGGTCTGCAATATCAAAACACGAATTCTCTGCCCTAATAAATATTAAAAAAATTAAGTCCTCTGCATGTATGTGAGTGTTGCAAAAAAGAAAAAAGAAAATGAACTTGGAGCACTATTTTATTCCTTAACATCAAATAGCTTAAGACGATTATCTGTTTCCCGATGAAGATTCAGAAGAGGTATCTGAGCTATTTTTTTATTTCTCATTCTGTCCTCCCACTTAAAACTGACGAGTTACTTAGTTTTTTCATGGTTACTTTTAATGTAACTAAAACACTTATCCGATTCAAACAAAACAAACAAAAAACATACTTTTCCATTCCTTTTATTGTTATCGCTCTCTACACCAGAACAGCTTTTCAGTTCAAAATAAAGTTACAATATTTCAAGTTAACATTTCTATTTGTAATATTTCCAGAACTCTACAAGAAGTATCTCCTCGGTATTTTAGGGAATGGCAAAGTCAATCTTACGTAATCCTTGGAAAAAATACAAAGCAGAAAGAATTATCTGGCACTCTAAGAAGATTTCAAAGAGGGATTGGATTTTTTCCTCTCGTTTTATCCCCTTAAAAACGAAAAATAAACGTTTTTCTCTTTTGAGAACAGTGTAGTTTAAAACATTCTACTGGACCTCTTATCCTTTAAAAAAGAGGAGTATTATTGTATGCTATCTAAAAACAGTTAAGTAACAAGTAGAATTGATTTTATATAAATAACATTTTGTTTCCCAAATACGCTGTTATTCATGGTTTTTTTCAGTGGATTTTAAAAATCTATTAAATTAAATGCATCAAAGGGAAACAATGGTATCACACTTAATTATAACACGCTATTTTGTAGTAAGATACCAAACGCACCCTTTATGAAGTAATCGTAAAATCAAATAAAATTTTCAAGTTTCATACTTTTTTATTCATAGACATATAAATTGAAGAAAAATATTATTTCGTTTCCATTTCCCTTATATAAAGAGCCTTTGAGCCGTGGCTAGCCTAGTGGTTACAGCATCGGACACAAGACCGGAAGGCCTGGGTTTGATGCCGGTGCCTAAATACCGTCCGAGTACACACGGAGTACGTGCTTGTTAAATCAGTAGATTTGAAAGTCTTGTGGGAGATCACAGCAGAAACCACGGGTGCAGGGGTGTGGAGAATATTTCCGTCCCCTCCATTACCGTGCCTAAATTGTGGAGATGTAGATACGTAATGTCGGCATCTATCGTAATGAATTCCAAACTTTCTCAGGCTCTAGCCAACTTTCATTCCTACCCTTCGGAAAGAACACAACAACAACAACAACAAAAACCTTTTCAAAGAAAAAAACAAACAGACAAAAATTAGGAATTATCCCCTCAAGTGGTCAGTTTTTTTGCCCATTATTTTTTAATTTATAATTTTGGAACACTCCTTCCCTTCCTAAATGTTTACTATTTATAAGTACACTCTGCAAGCTATGAAGAATATTTCATATATTTTAAAAGGTTATCTCTCATACACGCAAAAAGTTTTATGTTCATTCCTCTTTATCAACCGGTTGAGGATTTTGTGTGTATATGCAACACACAATTTGAAGCTTCGTATAGTACTTATATTGCGATGGGGACAGAGAACATTTCGGCTTTTTTAGATTATCTTTCCATTTTCTCTTCTTCTCACAAAGCAACACATTATTTATTATTTTACCAATCCCTGCTCTTTATCGGATATTTTTGAGAATCTAAATTCCTGCCTTCAATGAAAAGTCCCCGCCTTCACCCAAAATGAATCCCGGATGAGAAATATTTCAATATCACGGACAAACTGTCTCTCTTAAAAACACTATAGCTTTACTAATCTCACTATAAGAAGAAAATTATGTTCGAATCAAAGATAGAAAGAAAATATCAGTGTCTGTACAGCTTTCGGTTGCTCGAACGTTGTACAAACAAATATGTATTTGTAACAAACAAATATGTATTTCCGTCAAAATTCTTAAATACATTATGAAAGAGTGAGTTCATTTACGAAGATATATATATATATATATATATATATATATATATATATATATATATTTGTATTGTACTTGCTTTTAAAAATTAAATTTTAAAACATTTAAGGTATCTATATTTTAGAACGTGATTTTGCAAAAGCATAAAAATGAATATTTTTGTAATATTTAGTGTCACTTGGTTTAGAATACACGTATAAAATTGTTTTAAGCATATTGTTACAATAAAAAATTTATTTAAATGGAATTTTTTGGCAAAGAATGAACATAGAATTACTTATTTTCAAAATATTCTCCTTTTATGAAAAATGACTCTATAAAAATAATATTTATCTTATATATAGCTCAGATTTCTGTACAGAACCTGAACTAGGAATTTTGAAATATATAACTTAGAAGTAGAATTAACCAAATTTTAATACATGAGAGTGGAAACATTTTAACATAAAAACACCGATTGCTATTTCAATGGGTACTAACTCTGAAAATAATATTAATTTTTCAAATACCCTAGTTGAGACTCTCTGGAATAGACTAAGGTATATATAGGCGAAATATTAATATTATGAAGCCATTTTTCATAAAAGGAGAATTCTTTGAAAACATGTATTTCCATGTTCATTTTTTGCCAAATAATTGCATTTAAATAATTTTTTATTGTAACAATATTCTTTAAACAATTTTATGCGTGTATCTAACCTAAATGACACTAAACATTACAAAAATATTTGTTCATACGCCTTTCCAAAATCACGGTTCTGAACGTAGTCGGATAACTTAACGGTATTTATAAGAAAACTATGGCCACAAAATTGTGTAACTAATAATGCTTCATACTACTTATGTTTGTCCTGGTTTTCTGAGACTTAATTTTGATCCAAAGTTCACGAAAGAGGAACGATTATTTATTTCTTATATAAAACATATTAGTTTTAAAACACCATTTTTATTTTCAATTAGTGAGGCTTCAGAACATTTTGATGTTTATCTTATATACGGTTAGTAATGCTAAATAAGTTTTTAAAAATGTAAGCTACCTTAAAAGATTGAGTCAATTTCATTTTTAATTATCTGATATTTTAATGTTACATATTTAAAAAATAACAGTATATCTTTTTTGCCGTACATTTTTTCAAATTTTAATAAATTCGTAAATTGAAATTCTTCAAAAAATGTTCGCTGTATTTCAGAACATCAATACTATTGACTTATACAGGGTAGAAATTAGAGCCTTGTATGACAGAACTCCCAATATTTGTATCGATTTTTTTATTTATTAAATACTAGAATAACTAGTATTCTTTTCTTTATTTTCAAATAACGGAATGATCGAAAGCTATTAATAAAACGTCTACTAAGAAAATGAATACATTACTATACTTTTACACAATTTTGGATTTAATTTTGTGAGAGAATTCTTGAGATATTTCTGCTCAATGGAAAATTCTTACCAAGTAAACATACAAGTTATACATGAAAAGTATTGATAAACATAATATATACTGAAAAAAACTCCCAAACCACTTGGATTATACAACAAACAAAATAATTCAAGCAAATAAAACATTTTTTTAAAGAAAAAAAATGTTAAATTTTTTAAATCTAACTTAAAAGAATTTTAACGGATGGATTATTTTTAACTATGTATTTATCATCAGTTGTGATTTTTGAAATGTTGATAAAAAATTCTATTTTGAAATTAAAAAATTACTTTTAATTAGATAAAAATATTAAATTGGAAGAGAGACTCTTTTTGTCTAACTGTATTTATCAAAAAAGATAGATAAAACATGAATTATAGAACAAAGAAGTATTTCTTTTATTAAAATTAAATTTTGATGGCTAAGCTTCCTCCGCTTTTAAAAAAACCAAACATTTACAAATGGTTGGATGGAATACAGATTTACTTAACGAAGAAATACATAAAAATCAACACAATGTATATCACTTTAAAGGTCCTGGTAATTTTAAATAAAGAAATTTAAGAAAATCATGATTGGGGCTGAGTTTTTAAATAAGAAGAGGCTTACAATAACTTAAAGCTATTCCAAATTCAGCCATCACTATGAAAATTCGTTTTAAAGTACTTCTCTCAACTTAAACAATTTTTAGTGAGATTAAGAATATTATCTCACAAGCTAAAATAAAATTTCTCATAAAGGTTTTAAAGTATAAAACATGCTCAAGTTCACATTTCATATGCCTTGTCGAAACGCGTTAAAGAGAGAAAACTATCTAAATAAATAAAAGAAAGTATATAGTAATTGGTCGAAACAATGTATGAAAAATAGTTTTACATAAGTGATTGCAATCTAGAACAAGCAATTACAGAGAAAAGAGTTTTCAAAGAATTCATGATTGCGACGGAATTTGGTTTCAACTAAAAAATGAAAGAAATTTAAAACCAGTCAAAAATAATAATGCAGTCAAAAGACAATCTGAGAATCAATATTTGTTTAAAATGTAGTTTAATAAGGAAATACATGGGCAAGGCTCTCTCTACGAGTAACATGTTAAAAACAACCACCACTTTAATAGCAATGAAGAAATCAGAAAACTGTATAAAGTTCACGCATTCCATTGAAACACCTGTTATATCCTTTTCTGCTTCACCCATAGATTTTTTTGCATTTAGTTCATTGAAATGTCCTTTAAGAAACCAGCTGCTGCAGGAATAATGATTATTCATATTAGCTAAAGGAACTGTATAAAATTAATCTAATCACTTTCATGGCGAGTCTGTTTTCATACCCTAAAACTATAGCTGAGAACCAAATATGATAGTTATGTGATGCTATAATATGCTGTTTTATATATATCCAATTATATTGACAGCAGGATTGTTTCTTAAATATACAAAAATCCTTCAGTATAATGTTTATTTTAAAAATCTTTTCTTTTCTCGTATAATCAAAATATCCATTCTAGAACAAAAAAATCATTTTAAATTCAAAATTCGGATCTTATAACTATTAAATGAAAAGTCATGCAACTATTATACAAGTTTTAAATTTATTTTTTTTAAATTTAATATTGCACATACTAATTCAAGTATGACAACACAACTTTAAATTGTTTAATAATATTTGGCTTCCAAAATAGATAACAATGTTTCGGAACTCAGTGTATTTATACCTTTTTTTACGGGAAGTATATCAATTAAATTAGAGTCTAAAACCTAATAATAATGTTCACTGATTTGCTTAAGATTAATTTTATTTAAAACGCACACAAGCATTATCTAGTCACCTTCTCTTTCAAAATGAATTACCACTAAAAGAACAATGAAATGTACGACGAATATCTGTGAAAAATCTTCTTACAAAATTTTGAAAACTATTTCCTCATTTCCCATTAAACACTTATCACAAGAGTAATTAATTGGTAATTTTTTGAATAAATTTCTGTACTATTTTTCAGCAGATTCTACATTTATGCAACCATTTTAATTCGAGATAATACTGAATAATATAGCGTTGATATCACAAAAATACCGCTGCTTAGACTCAAAAACCAAATCAGTTGTAATCACCGTCTTCATTATGAATGAAAATGCAAATTTATACAAACAATTTCATAGCATTCACTCTGATCTGCGCAGGAGTTTTATTTAAGAATCTAAAATTAGACTTTCAGCATTCACCCCAACGTTCTCCAAACGTGCGGCAAAATCGAACGGTGGTAGATTATAACTTTACCCACTGAAATGGCTTGACTTGCAGGTAAGCTTTCATATCGAGGAAAAAACAGTGTCATAAAGAATGTACATTGATGGGTGAAAAACCCCCATAAGCCAAGGGGGTGTACAACTACGAAACTACAGCAGCAAATTAAAGCCTGCGTGACATGGCAGGGATAAATTGTGGCAGATTTTACTTCGAGAGAGAGGGATAGAACGGTGAACTATTTTGCAGCTTCTTGCAAATGAGCAGTTAATAGCTCTTGCATATTCAGAGGGGAGGGAGTTTATTAGGCAATCTAGAATCGCTTCGAAGCATCCGCAAGATTCATTGGCTGTAAAATGGAATTGATTGAGCGTGAATTGTGGAGTATTGAGACAGGAATCGTTGCAGTGACTCATAAGATGGTTAATATCTGTGTCTAATTGCTTAACCTTAGCTTCGAAGAGCTATTTTCTAATGTTCTTTCTCGCATTATCATTGGATGCTTAGCGAAATTACGACGTATAATAACATGATTGTGTAATTAAAGACTAATGCCTTGAATGTTAAAATATATATGATAATTAGTATGAAAATGTATTATCTTTTCTTTATTGTATTGACATTATTTTTTATTTTTAAGTTTATATTATATTCTTTTTGAGTTAAAATTCTTAATTAATTTCAAGATTATTACACTTGTTTTTTTTTAAACATTTACCTTATCAAATAAGGAACAAAGTAATTTTATATATCCTATTTTTTATATTGCATTTATATTATCTGATGATATTTTGACAACAACAAATAAATACTTTAATTTTTATTTCATTTTTTTCGTCAAAAATATTTTGACATGTATATCCTAAACCATTAATTTATACCTACTTTAATACATATATTATACCTTATAGTAAAATAAATTACTTTCTTTTCAAACACATAAATAAAATTTAATGCATTGCTTAAATACAAATAATTTCTCGTGACACATAAATGAAAATAATTTTAAATGCAAATATGCTATTTTATAATTTTGGATACCATATTTATAAATCCCATTAGAAAAGAAAAAATAAAATAAATTCGAGTACACATGCAATGCATAATATTTTATGTATAATACCATATAATAGTAGATCATTTTAATAATTAATATTTGTTCTAATCAAATTAATATTCAAAAGGAATCAGCATAATATTATAATAATATAAAAGCCTGAAATTATATGGCAAGCGTTGTAATATTTCTAATTTACACATTAAATAAACAGCTGTATGGGCTTTGATAATGCATATCTTAATTATTATGTTTCGAAAGCATGCTTAAGCATGCATATTTGATCTTTCTTAAAAAATACGAAGTAAGTTCACGATATTTGAGTGTAATAATTTTTCTTCAGAAAGGCCCCCCATTTTGTATTCATAAATACAAAAAATATCAAACGTGTAAGAGTTTATTAAATTTCTTACAACCGTATTTTACTTTCAGTACAGTTTTTGAATTTAAATTCTTTTATTTTTTTTTCGTTTTGGTTACTGTTCGTATTTGTGACAATGCATTAAAAAGATATGAATAAATTTTAAACAAGCTTCCAAGAATGTTTCTTTTAGTTAGAAAACTTTTTTTTTCTTTTATAGACTTTTAGCATTCAGGTATTTTGTCCAGATTTGCTCTTTAAAATGAAGTAAGAGTCCATGCATAAAATTCTTTCCCAATTGCAGCGAATTTTAAAGGAAAAAAAGGCGTTCTTGATAGGCTGAAAAAAGGGGGCTTTTAGTTTGAAAGTTTGGGAAGGATAAAAAAGAAAAAAAAAATATCTTCTCTGAAAAAATTGCTTTTAGCTATGGCTCTACTTATTTTACGAAAGATTTTTCTTCTCTCCGAAAAATACATAGTCTCAGAAGGTCAGGTTATGGTAATCCAAGACATTAAGGAAATATAACTATGTTGAAAAGTAAGTAAAGGTTTCTGTCATAAGAAAAGTTGATTAAAAGGCTAAAAAAAAAGACTCTCATGGATTGGTTTGCTTTTATTTTGTAAGAAGAGTAGTTAGCATACTGTGGTAGATTAGGTCTCAGAGATAGTTTGAATCCAAATTAAGTACATACATAGAAGAACACGAAAATACATAGAATAGCATGAACAAGCTGTGACGTCTCTCGCGTCTTTCTGCTAACATAACTCCTATGTTCTTTGACGGCCATGATTAATGGCAAAACTTTTCCAACCCAATACCAAGAAGATAAACAAAGATAATACAAATGAGATATACTATAAAAGGATAGAAGCTTGATGATAAAATATAGCGTAGCAAGCTTAGAGAGATAGTTTAGTGTGGAAACTGCCCCTGATCGTTAGTGCGGCAAGTTTAAAGATAGCTTAGTGTGTAATCTTGTAGATCAAGAGTTAGCAGTCCGATAGGATTTGAAAGAATAGAAGTCTTGTTGGTAAAGGAAGTTGGAATCTTTCTGCAAGTACAAAGTGAATTTATAGCTATCTCTTTAGGGTAAAGGAAGGAGATCTGCAAAGGTAATATTTGATATAAGTAGTTAGTTGAATCGGTTTATTAACTATATAATTAAGATAAAGGATCTAGTTGGTGCGATCTGACTTAAATACGTCATTTAATTGCGTTAACTCACTTTTTAATTAAAATTGTCAAATTAGAATTTAAGTAATATAAGTTATTCTACTAAAAGTTGTATTAAGAACTTATGTCTCATCATTTAGATAAATCCCATTCCCGCTAGCTTGGCGCGAACCGGTAATGACATGGTCAATACAGGATGGCTTTGTCGCAATGGCGCCCGAACGTATATATAATTCTGGGTTAGGTAATGTAGGTGGAAGTGATTGTTCTACCTGAAATGTACTTTTCAGGGTCAGGAGAACATTGCAGAGTTTATCGAGTGTATTGATAATAACATACAGTTACTTGAAATCCCAAAGTAATCTGTCATGTGCTTAGTTTTAAAAGTCATCTCAGGGGAAGGGCCCAAGATTGCATTCTCGATATTTGGTCGTTGTTAGTGCAAAATACGCCGATTTTGCGCAGCTCAAAGCTGAATTAGCGGCGGCTTTTCCCGCGGTCAAAAATAAGAAAGAAACCGCGTCGCAAATTTACGCATCCCAGCAGGGAAGAAATCAGGATCCTACCTGATTTCGTATATAGATTACTAAAAATAGAGAGAAGTTTAGAATTAGGGAATGTCCAAGCAGAGTTAGTTAGTGGATCATATTTTAAGTTCGACTTGTGAACCACAGATCCAAGATCATGGAGGTGCGCAATCCACAAAACACGATACAACTTTAGAAGTTCCAATAAATTCGAAGAGAGAGATATTCTTGCAATTACAAAAGGGGTTATCAGAAATAAGATAATATAGAAAGACGAGGTCAAAATGCGCATAGGATGCCTCAATTTTGAAGCTTTACAGAAACTGGAGGAATTCTGGAAATAGACGTAGACCAAATACCAGTGTTCGAACGAAGAATAGCTGTCAAAGTAATAGAGGCCCTAGTAGTGAAGAATAGGTTTCAGAACAATGATCAGAGATTCAACAACAGGGGTTACTCATTTCGAAGTGAGCGAAATGATAATTTTAATAGAGGGACTGTAGAAATAAGGGTTCTTCTGAGTGAAAATTTCAATCGAGGCGATAGGACGCAAAGGGGACGATTAAATATGCTGTAAAGGTTAATGATCAACCTCAAGGGTGTCGACAAGAGAGACAATTAGACCTTTCCGATATGTATATCACCCGTAGAACTTCCCCACGTTCCTATTTTATTAAATAACACATTTTTTGAAAGCGCCAAGGGACACCGGAGCAGATAAATCATTTATATCGGAAGAAGTATATAGAAAATATTTTTCTATAAGCAAATTAAAAAAATCGCGAGCCCAGGTAATAACAGCACAGGGTGCGAAATGCCAAAACAGGGGATTGTAGAATTGAATATTCGGACTGTGACAATTCGAAAAGGAATTTTAGTCGTATTTCATGTGTTGAAAGGATTTAGAATACCCATGTAACTGAAAATTATTTCCATAAAGTGCGTCAAGAATAGTATTTTTGATTTCAAAATCGTTGAAAATTCCCCAGATTCTCAAATAAATAAGGTGGTTGAACCAATTAAAGAGGAAAAAGGTTGAAATAGACTTGGTCTTAAGACAAATTAGGGAGGTAGAAAACAAAAACTACAAAATTTGTTTAGTAGTTTTAAAGGGTTATTTTCAGACAAAACCAGGTCTTACTCATGTTTTATACCTCAGCGAAATCTGACACGGGAGATAACCCACCAGTAGCTTCAAGGCCATATAGGTAGTTTGATCTACCCAAGCGTGTAATAATAGATTTTCACATTAGCCAAAAATGTTACAAGAGGAAACGATTGTTCCCAATTCAATCCCATACGCGCTCTCACCAGTTGTGTTATGCTAGAAAATAATGGGTTACCACCGGATAATCCTGGAAGTTATTAAGGGATTTGCAGTAGACTATAGAAAATTAAATTCGATCACAGTATCCGCGATACCCCTTTACCGTTAATAGATGTGATTTATTAACGAACATACCATATACAAATAATAATGTCATCTCTGATCTAAGAAGTGGTAATTTCAAATGGCAGTAAACCCCAGTGATATTGTTAAGACCGCATTTGTAGTAAAAAGTGGCACTTATGCTTCGCGGATGCCATTCGGTTTATCAGGAGCAGCAGCCCCAATTTTCAAAAAGGCAATTGGACATAATCCTAAAACTGGTGATAGGGAAATTTGTGAATGCGCTGTGTATATGGATGATGATAACGGTTCCATCATTCACTCAATTATGCTTTGAACATTGGCGGGAAGTTTCTTTTTTCTGCTTAAAGTATGCAGGATTTGCCAGACACATTAAATATGAAAAATGTAAATTTGGGTGCGATGAATTGAAATATTTAGGATTAATTATTAGTAAAAGAAGGAATTAAAACGGATGAGACAAAGGTTAGCTATACATGAAACCGCCTGTAACGCAAAGAGGTGTCCAAGTTTTTAGGTATGTCCCAGTGGTGGTACGCGAAATTTACCAGTACTGGCGGCGGATATTTTCTATGAGCCACTTTTATAATCTTAAAACGGTAATTCTAAAAAAATTTGTCTGGTCCAATGAAGCAATAAAAGGTGCATTCGAAGAGGTCAAGGGAGGCGGTAAATGTGCGCCAGTTTTAAAATTACCAAACTTTCAGGAGCCATTCGAGCTATTTATGATGCCGCCAGTTCGATTGGTTTAGGAGTTATTAGTACTTAACCAACAAAACAGACTTAAAGTGTATTCAAAACACGTACACTGAACAACGCAGAGAGGAATTATACAGTAACCGAAAGAGAATGTCTAGCAGTAGTATGGGCGTTGAACAAATTTAGAAGCATATTTAGAATATTACCAATTAAGGTTATAACGGATCACGCCGCCTTAACACGCCTAACACATGGCAAAAATTTGTCGAGTAGGATGATTAGATGGGCACCAAAGTTAGCAGAATTCAATATAGAATGGGAACATAGACCGGGGAACTCAAAATGCAGTGCTTGGACATTCTCTTCAAGGAATCCAGTTAAAAGTATAATTATGATAAAATTAATTGTGCCATAATCAGGATTTGGTACTTACTTCGCGGGAACAATTAATAACTGAACAGAAAAATGACCAGGAAATTCATTAGTCATATCTATAGATATTTAGAAAAACCCTTGGAAGATAACTCCGGTTAATGCAACGATATGGTGCGGAAATTGGTCCCATCGATTTCCGTTTAATTGAAGGATTATTATTTTGCGAAACACGCAACGTCATTAGGGTGAAAATGCGTATACATTCCAAAATCTTTATGAATGAAATAGAGAGAATTTCATGATGCCAATTGCTGGACACTTAGGCAGATTTAAAACGTATCATAAAAATTCGGGACGTTTGTTATTTCCCCGTACATGAGAAAAATTCATTGATCAATATGTTCTGCTACGCCATATGTGCCGCTAATAACTATAAAAACGCTACCAGCTGGTCGATTAAATCCAATTATATCGAATTATCCGAATGAGATAGTGACGCTAGATTTGCCAGGCCCGTATCCTATATCGAGTAATAAGACGTAACCGCTATATTTTAGTAATAACCGATCATTTCCAGCAAATGGCTGAAATTATACCTCTAAAAAAGGCCTCATCTCGTATATAATAGCGGATATTTTTTTGATAACTTTATATCGCGTTATGAAGCCCCAATACTCATTGCGATAATGGTCCTCAATTTATATCCGAAATTTTGAGCACTTAAGTGAAAGATTAGCGCGCGAAGACTGTTGCATATCGGACCACAAGCAAATCGGACGGAAAGAGTTAATCGAGATATATGCAAAATGATTGCAACACCGGTATGGCCGACCATCACGATACTTGGGATCAATTTACGTGAGTTTGCTTACGCTATTCGTACGGCGGTGAATGAAACAACGGAAAACACCGGCTGAATTATTTTTAGGTCGAAAATTACTGATTACACCATTCCAAAACTAGTTATGATATCGGAAAGTTCAAAATTCAAATTCAAAATATAGATAAAACTTTAAAGAAGCTAGACTAAGTACGAAAATTAAACAGGAAAACGTGGGAAAAATATTATAATAGACGTAGAAAAGACATAAAAATAAAAGGTAAATGATTGGTCTTATTAGAAACACACCCTGTAAGTTCAGCAGCTAACAAAGTGAGTTAAATTTAAACAAAAATTTGAGGGACCTTTATAGAGTCTTAGAAGTTAAGAATTATAATAATATTGTAATATGGAAATCAGGAAAAGATTAACGGTGCTAAACGTAGATCAAATACAATTATATCGTCATAGGAAATGACGAGGTCGAATTGTGTGGAACAGGTATCCCAAATAGTATAAGATCAAGTCAGGTAAACCCGTACTTCTAAGTACATCAAAGACAAATGAGTCACACATAAAAGAAAAATCGGTGTAAGGAATGTAAGTTAGAGGTAAAGGGATTGGTAACCAATCAAATCTAATATAAAATAAGCAGAGAGGAACTAAGCAAAACAAATCACTGGTCAGGATTACCACCTAGTTCATTTAAATGAAAACAAAAACAAAAAGGTTTAGGAATAATAGGGTATTAAAAGATCAGGGTGTGTTTGGGGCAAGTGGACCACAAAGAAAGTGGCAAAAAGAAAGGAACAAATAATATTTACAAAGACAAATGTCATCCAGTACTATTCTACAGGAAAAGAACAAAAGAGAATGCAAAGAAGCTCCCAGATGAATCAAGATACAACTTAAGGCCACGACGGAGAACAGAAGAACCTCCCCTGACCAGCCAAGGGTGTCACTAGGAAGTCAAGGAAAGGACGATAAAGGGATATTACAAGCCCGCGAACAAGAAATTCCAAAGCGCAACCGAGGAAAGAAGAGTGATAGAATCTCATCGCTTGGACGGATGGCTTGGAGAAAACATATAAAAATCAGGTTGTATTGTTTCTATTTTGCGATCCTCCAACGCGGCTCAAAATAAATCATGAAGTCTCTGGCGGTGCTTAAAAGTTATAAGCCAAGTCAAACACTACAATGAGTGTTTATTTAATTTTGGGAACTTTGACTTTGTTGGGTAATTTTTCTTGAAGAAAACATTTGAAAATCACACATTTGTTTGCTTCGATGTAGCACTCGTGAGATGCGAAAAATTCCTTTGGTTATTTGTTATAATAGTTTACGCAGCACGTTTGTAATTGTATAATATGTGTATATATATGTTAAGTTGTATTGTTATGTGTATTATGAGGCATCTGGTTCAGTGTGGAAACGCGCAACAAGGCACTAACAATAATATTAAAATCGATGCTGCGCCTCATTAAGCTTTGAACCAGATGTGGGGAATGGAGATGAGTTTATTGTGAAATTGATTGATATTATGGAAATAGAGAATTGCAAGTTTTCATTTCAGTGGAGACTAACTCAAGCAACCCTGCAAATTAGTGAAATTTATAGTTTGTTCGTAAGCAAAGCGTGAGCGAAAGTTCCAGCTCCATGCAAAATGTTAGATTCAAAGATTGGTCTATGCACCCATTGCTTTGGAGCTTTTAGAAAATTTAAGTGTACAAACATTTTAAGAAATTGAATGTTAAAAGTGAGGAGCAAGGCCAAATTAAACAGTAATTATTAATGCGTTGGGCCTTAGTTATTGAGTAAAATTTATTGTCACGAGTTTTAAATTTAAAATTGAATATTGTGCAACAAATTTAATTTTAAAGATGAGTAATGAAAATTGAAGTCAAGATAAATATTGGAAATTATAAAATTAAAATTTAAAGGATTAAATGGTGAAACGAAAAATTAAAGTCATGACAAATATTGGAAATTATAAAGTTTAAAATGAGGATTTAAGATTGTAAATTTAAATGCAAAACCCCAGGTTAAAGAAATTTAGAAATAGAGATTTACTACTACCTATTAAGGGCATTGAGAACCCTTAGCAACCACGTTTTTCCTTCTTGAGGCTGTATCGTCTCTCGCGTCTTCTGCCAGCAATTGATAACTCCTATACCTTTGGACGGCTACAATTAATGGCAAAACTTTCCAACCCAAATACCAAGAAGATAAACAAAGATAATATGTAAATGAGCATGTATACCAGTAAAAAGGATAGAAGCTTTGATGATAAGTGCTCATAGCGCGGCAAGCTTAGAGATGCTTAGTGTGGAATCATTCTGATCGTTAGTGCGCTCTAAAGATAGCTTAGTGTGTAATCTCTAGATCAAGAGTTTGCAGTCCGAGTTAGATTTGGAAAGAATAGAAGTCTTATATAAGCAGTTGAATCTTCTCTTTATACAAAGTGAATTTATACTTTAGGTAAAGGAAGGAGATCTGCAAAGGTAATATTTGATATAAGTAGTTAGTTGAATCGGTTTATTAACTATAATTAAGATAAAGGATCTAGTTGCGTGATCTGACTTAAATACACGGTTTAATTGCGTTAACTCACTTTACCAAAATTGTCAAATTAGAATTTATAATATAAGTTATTCTAATAAAAGTTGTATTAAGAACTACTATGTCTCACCACTTACGTAACCACCTCTACGCGGAACCGGTAATGACGCGGTTTCAGTCACAGGATGGTTTTGTCGCAAATGCCCGGTCCGCATATGTTAGTTCTGCCAGGTAAGTAGGTGGAAGTATTGTTCTACCTGAAATGTACTTTAGGGTCATGAACATTGCAGAGTTTATCGAGTGTATTGATAATAACATACAGTTACCAAAACCTGGCACCCTGTCATGTGTTTTACTTAAAAAGTCATCTCAGGTAGCGTCACAAGATTGGTATTCGATATTTGTCTGTTGTTGCGCAAAATAAGTCACCATGCTCTGCGCAGCTCAAAAGCTGAATTGAAGGCAAAGGCTTTTCCTGGGGTCAAAATAAGAAAGAACTACAGTCGCAATTCTACGCATCTCAGCAGGGAAGAAATCAGGATCCCTACCGATTTCGCTATAGATTACTAAAAAATAGAGAGAAGTTTAGAATTAGAATGCCCCAAGCGCAGAGTTAGTGGATCATATTTTAGTTCGACTCGAACCAGATCCAAGACTATGTGGAGGTGCCAAATCCACCACGATACAACTTCTTTAGAAGTCTTGCCAAATTGCCATTATATATTCTTCGCGCTCATGTGCAAGACAGAACGATACTATAGAAAGAGGTCAAAACGCAAGCATGCCCAACAGCTTAACAGGTGAAACTGAGGGAATTCTTGAAATAGGACGTAGACCAAATAACAGTAGAAATGAATTTTACGAGAATAGCCGTCAAAGCAGCTATTACTTTTATGTGATGTAAAACTTATGAAACCTCTATGTAATCAGATTCCATGTAATCAACTATGTAACTGTATACTTATGTAATCAGAAACACTTTCAAAGACCTATTATTGCATTCCAAAGCCTTTGGCATACCTCTTATGGGATATCAATGCACAGAAAGGATCTAGATTTCGGAAAGTTATTGACGTACATATAATGTCCGTGCACTTAACACTTTAGCTGAGCGAGACTTTATAAACGCTGGCGGTACTTAAGAGGTTTAACGCGATATGGTACCCTAAAATCATCAAACTATCGGATTTTTTATTGGCTTATATGATGCTTTTAATCCTCAATGTGTCTGTAAAATTTCAGAGTTGTATCTATATTTTTATTCAGTTATTTATCCCTTTTGCCGTGCCGTCAGTAGACTAAACAAAGCTGCCACGCCCACTTTCAGATCGTCTGCTAGAAAAGAGCCTGATAAATAAGGAACTAATATTTTTTTTTACTCCACGCCGATTAGTGTTTAAACTGAAATGAAATAATTGTTTTGTTTTGATTATATGAGAGTTTCTTTGAAGTTCTGTTCCTACAAATTTAACTATATTTTTTGTACCTGTGTTCTGAAGAGTAAGGAAATAGTTAAGGCTTTTGATGACAAGGAATATGGTGATTTCTCCAAAAAGTTTAAAAAGCTAAATGCCTAGGCTCAAAAACGTACTGTAAATCTGCTGCCAAATGAAAGCTTTGAAGAGGTGGTTTTCAGATGCTAAGACAAGTTCTGCAGTTTCTCAAAACACTAATCACTTGAGGTGTGCAAAACTTGAAGAAGAATGCGGTACTTTCTCGTTTGGATGAAAATATACTGCATGTATCCAGATCTCCAACATACGTCATTATTGATAAAAATGCATTAAAAAATCTTTTTAAAAAATAATTTATGTAATACTCTGCAAAATGCTTCTTTATGAGTAACCTTGAAGAGCCTATGGATTTCGTGAATATGGTTACAGTTTTAAAATTAAGTGAAGAGTATGAATATTTGTGTGCCATGTTGTTTAATATTATGGTAGTATAGAAAATGTGCATGAAATAAACTCTAAAAATGTGTGTGTAATTTTTTAAAAATTGTTAAGATAATGTTTTACAAAAATATTAACCTTATTTATATATTCATTATACAAGTATATTCTTATTCTTGTAAATTTAAAAATTTTGTATATGCAGTTTGAAACAAACTAATTAACATTACATGTAAAAGTTTCCAGATTATTGAGGAATTTTTATCATGCTATTTAAGAAATGAAAACTTTAAAATCATTTTTCCATGTTGAATTTTTGTACATTCACTGTTATTCCTAAAACCCCAAGGCTTTTGAATTGAAGTAAGTGGGTTTGAAACTTTTTTATACATGTTCTGAAATGTATGTTTTGTAAAACGCATTATCTTTACTCTAACATGTTTAGTACTTTTCTAAAAATTTCAAAATCAAATGGTTGCTTTTTCGAGAATTTTAAAAGTCAACTATAAAAAAAAATTAATAAAAATTAAAGAGCAGTAGCAGAAAAACCCATGCACAGTTTTATGTAGTATAATATAAGGCACTTGGAAAAAAATTTTGAAAGAAAAGAAACATATTTAAAAAAGCCTTTAGGTTTTAAAAAAATGTTTAAAAAATTTTAAAACCTTTAAATTTTACAAACATTTTGCAACAAATTAAAATTTTTTTGTATGGAATTATTATTAAATATTAACCTTTATAAAATACAATTAAAACCAAATATCAAATATTAAAAATAAAAAAAATTTTAAAGATGGTACCATATCGCCTTAAGTTGTATTGTAGCTGTAGCTTCAAAGTATAGTATTTTTGAATTCGATACAATGTTATTGCATTGAAGGGGGCCGCGATGAAAATTCTGATTGAATATTGGATCGCCAACATTTAAAGTTTGAGAAACACTGGTCTAATTGCTTTCGAAGTAGGTGCAACATTTGCTCCCACCGGATTTAAAAAAATAACGACCAACGAGCAGTTTGATGTTGTTTAAGCGAGATAAAAAGGATTTCTTGCATCGCTATGTGGAAATGGATTAAACATGGATTCTCTTCTGTACACCTGAGTCACGAAGATCGTCGGCTGAGTCACTACCTCCTAGATGTTGGCTGAGTTGACAACAGCCGGTGAAAGCCGTACAAAGTGACTAAAATTTCTAAGGTAAGCAGGAAAAGTTATGGTATGGTATTTTGTTTATTCTCTATCTAAGAAAGGTAAAACCATCAAAATAGTGAATATAAGATGGATTGATTCAGAGAAGAAATGAAGGAAAAGCGATTTCACATGCGAAAGAAAAAGTTTTCTTTTACAAAGACAAAGCCAGTCACAAGTCGAAGAAAACGATGTGATTAAATTGAAAAAAAATTCAGCATCGAATATTTTCCTTATCCACCGAACTGTTAAAATATGGGGCGTATTCAATTTTTGCAGATATCCAACTGATGATACAAAGAAAGTAATTTAGCTCCAATAATGATTGTGTTTCGAAAAAAGAGAACTATTTTTATAGAAAAGACAAATATTTCTACAAAAGAAAAACATCGAAAAGTTACAGGGATGTAGGAATTTACGTATCAGTCTTGATGAACAGTATAGTAATAAAATGTCGAATTTAAAAATGTTTTTCTTAGTTAGACCGGATACTTAATGTAGTTTATTCTTATTAAAGTAATAAATATAATTATTATGCGTGGAGTATGAGATTTCCCTCAATGAAACTTCACAAAATGTCTATACTTTAAAACAATTTATCTTTAAATGAAGCCTCCACACAGCCAACTTTAATGATGAAGGAATCAACTGGAAGTCAGTTTAATCAAAAACTTCTCGAATCAATCTCCCTATTTCGCTATTATTAGCCTCCGAATCGTCAATTATTGTTTAATAACCACTCCTTCCTGGTGATTTTATTTGATAACCATCTAAAAACCCTCCCTTAGATATACTTCCAGGCATCGTGTTGAAAATATTACTTTATCGAATTCTGACAGATCACCCTCCTTTCCCATTGTGCCTCTAAACAATCTACATGAAGAAAGGTTGTGCGCAAGAGCTTTATAATCCCAGCATCAGACATTTTTTAGCCATCCAGCAGTTTAGTCTTGTGCAGGTTCATTTCTGTAAGTGAGAGATAGTTGTAATGTAATGTTCTTCGGAGGATGTATTTGTTTAAAGATTTTCGTTTACTAAACTGCTTTTTTTTATGAATAACTTTTGGACCTAAATATATATCTATACTCTTAACTGTTACGGATAAAATGGTAGTTTGTTAAATTTTGATGATCAATTCCTGAAAGTGTTTGTGTGTGTTGAAGACTAGAACTTTAGCTTAACACCAAATATTTAATCGTTGTTTTTTTAGCTATAAAACGTAGGGAAAATATAAGAAACCCCCAATCGAAATAGCTCAAATCTTAAAATAAAAGCACGCTCCTTATCAATTAATTGATTGCATCACACACAACTTAGCACTTGCATCACACATTTGTTAACTTAGAATTCAGAGGCAACATACGAGATACTAGCTTTTCCACGTGTACTTCCTTTAGTATTATATAAATTTGAAATCTTCAGTATTTTAAAGATTCTATATATAAATTAATAAAATATTCTTAAGATGATCAATTCTTATATCTTTAATTTTGCGGAAGTTTAATGCAACAGTAGAACAAACGAATACTATTGACAGAAAAAAAATAAGCATAAATATGTTTATTTTTTATATTAACATTTTTTTTTTTTGCTTTCATACAATCGTGTCAGATTTAGGTTTCAAGAGACTATACATATTTTTTTTAATTAAATGAAGTGACAAATGAGTCTCGGTAAAAATTCATTTAACTTATTTTTACTAAGAATGATGCAGAACTCTATGAAAAAAAGTATAGATTTTTTTGGAAAGAAAAAAAAAATCAAACTAGTCAATTTGTTCACAAATTTAGTCACGCAAATAGTTTGGGATGATGAATATTTAATAATTGGATAGTCTTGTGTTGCCAAAGTATAAAATTTTCAACACTGCGTGCTCAAACAGGCAGGTAATTTTAGAAACAGACTTGTAGCATACGACTGATTTACTGTTTCGGATATTGTGCCTTAGATGTCATTTTTCAAGATTTTGGCACAATTTCTTGGCATATGATTCTAGACAATCTGATTCAAATATAAAAGAAACGTTATTATACATTTGTAGTTTCAAAATTTTAACATGAAAATGTCAAATATGGTGAGATATTTTGAGCCTGTTTAAATAATGTAAATATCTTGGAACTCACGCACATATATATATAATAGCTTTAAGTTTTGAATGTAAGAAATTTAAATATATATATATATATATATATTATATGCAGGTATATATATGTGTGTGTGTGTGTAAGCCAATTCCCCTAGTATTCCTTTGTTTTAACTCTCTGTACTAATATTTAAAACAAGCTTTAGTTCTTGGTTTAAAAATAAATACCAATCTTAATAGTAATCATAGTCCGCAACTGTCCTTCATTCTATCTAATCACAACTACTATTACATAATAGTCATGCTCCTGCCACTGTCGATATAAAAGCAAAAATATTGTGTAATCGCTCTCTTTCTTTTTGTGTTGTGTCCTCCAACATGTCGCTGCTGCTTGTTGGTATCCGCTTTGCTTTGTAATCGTTGCAAGTTTGTCTCGTCAACGTGAAAATGTACCGCAATTTTGTTCTAAACTTTTGATACGGATGTGAAAATAAAAAAAGATGAACGTCCACTGAAGATATTTTTCCTGAAAACCTATATATATTTTACGAAACTCTATGCCTTTTATTTTTTATAATTTTTTTAATTAAATCGTTAAAAAATACATAAATTGTTACTTTCCCTATTTCGCGTTCTTTATACTAGAAACACAGAACATATATAGAGAATTGAAAGGGATAACACTTGTGGTACAGAAAAGTACAATAGAAAGAATTTGTTTAAAGTAAAATTGTATATCTGCTTTATTTCTTTTATCAATAAGGAAAAATTCATGAACCTTGGAACACAGAGTAAATCATAATTTGTTGCTTTTAGTAGCTAAAGGAAAATATGAGAAATTTCTATTCATTGCTAAAATGTCCCTTTAACAAATTTCTTGTGCCTTTACTATTTTGAAATCCAAGTACTATTCTCTTATTTTTTTATTAAATTGGGAATACTTAATGCGAATTAGTAATTTTTCATGAGATAGTTAAAACTTCATAAACTGTGACCCAAGTTATTAATCATAAAATATTAATTTAATCATCAAATATTTAACAATTACATTGAAGTTCTCGAGCTCAATAATGTAACAGCATACGAAAAAATACTATTAGGCAGTGCAAAATAATCAGCTTGGTATATCATAAATTTATTTTTGAATAGTCAACACTCAGAAAGAAGAAAGCGTAGTTTAATCTTCGAAAACAATTGTTTCATAAGCACACAAAAAACAAAGGCTCCAAAAATTACTGTTGCGAATTATGGAATGTATTTTGCAGTAATACTTCTGGGGTTTTCTTCTCTCTTTCAGATAGATTTTAATAAAATTATACTGCCTTAAACAGCTTGCAAAGATAGAAATAAATGTTTTTTTTTTTACAAAAGCTACATCTAATAGTTTTGCGTGTCAAAATAAGAAACCTTATTCAGCCTTCAGTTTTAAATATACAAAACCTTAAGAACTCTGCTTTGATGAAGAAATACGCTTTTATTGCAAACGCACCAAATATATGTGTCCTTTAGTAAATATACATAATGCTAATTATTATTAATTTCGAATCAGTTTAGAAGCAATAAGAAAGAAAGCCATGCATTTTTAAATATAATAAATTTAGTTTTTTAAATTTTCCTTTCATTAAAAATGAATTTTCGGCAAACAGGAACACAGGCGATTTTACATTTATTATTTTTAAAATAAAATGCATTTATTCAATGATTTACGGAATTGCATTTGGATTAATTTGTCTTTTTTTAATTAACACTTTATCTACCGCATTATGATTTACTGTATTTTTTTTCATACAATATTTTTTTTGTATCACTACATTAAAATTAAGAGAAATACATAAACAAAATACTCAACTTTGGGACATTTAATCCATTACAGCTAATTAATTAATTAACGATATTCAACTGAAAATTAATTATATAACACTGTTCCCTTAAAGAAAATAGTCAAATTCTTTTCTAAGGTCTTCATTAACATACAAAGAAATTAGACACTATTTGACATTAACTATTCTTTTCGGAACAAAAATGACAATCGTCACAATCCGCTGAAAACGCCTTCAGCTGAAGGCTCAATTTCTGCTATAAAACTATTCGCCTTCCCCGCTAAAATACTCATCATAGAACCCGTGCTGCCATACATCTTCGGAGAGTGGATTTCAAAGAATATTTATGCCCAAGTATCGCTAGAGTATTCGTAAAATATTATTCTATGTATTTTTAAAGTGAGTAGTACTTATAAGTACCTTCGGTGGGTAAAGGGTTAACATTTATTCATAAACCTTTAAGAATTGTATTAAAGCATCTGCAGTTATAAATAAATTTTATACATAGTTTCAATCACTTTTCCACATCTTATTCATCAGATTTTTGAATTTATTGAACATTAATTTTTCGTTAATTATTTTTTAACCAAACATTTTTTCGTATCAGTGTTTAAAACTTATTTTCCGTTACAAGCAAATTTCATACCTCAACAACTTAAATTATCTTTGCAATAAGTTCTTTTAAAGCCTTTTGAGAATTGTAACATTTTCAAACTCTATGAATACATGGTTAAATATTTTCTCTTTAAAATTTTCTTGCTCCTTCTTTTATCATTGACATCCAACGTTAACTTATGAAAACAATGGGAATAGTATTCCTTATTAGAAATTCTTCGGCGAATTCTTACTGATAAGAAATACCCTTCCTAAGATATCCGACGACATATTTATGGGAAAGAAGTAAGATATTGCAATGATTTCAACCCGTTCTATTCGATCCCTTCTGTAGCGGCCAAATAGACCAGCCCTGATGTAATGCAACAAAATGATTTTTTTCTGCCCCAGGAGAAAGTAATAAGTTTGACTTCGAGGAACCTATCTAAACCTTTGAAAAAAAAAAAAAAATATTCCTTCAGATCTATTTGATTCTGGTAGCATTACTTTGGTATGTTACTTATTGTGGTACTGATTAAATAGATGCGTAAAATTTAGGGAGAGATAAATTTGAGGTCCAGAAAATATGAAGTGCTCTTTTACTGTTAGGTATTATAATGTTACCGATGATCAATTTTTCTTCAGACTATGATCTTAGTAATATATAAATATGTTTTAATGTGCATTTCACCAGAAATTCATTCTGAATTTTTATTATTTAATTTTTTTAATTAGAAAAAGTATATTTCTTAAAATTAATACTGTTTACATTCAGAATATATGTTCACAAAACGTGCAAGTGTAATTTCAGTAAGATACTTGGGTTATTTTTCAAGCATGATTTTAATGATGATTAAGGTATCCCCACTACGTTCGGAAACCGTGATTTCAAAAGACGCATAAATGGATAATTTTCATGATATTTAGTGTCAATTAGATTAGAATACATGTATAAAATTGTCTTTAGGACATTTTGACAAAAAAAAATTAAATATAATATTTCGGCAAAATTATCTTAGAATAACCTTTTTTCAAAATGTTCTCCTTTTGTGCAAAATGCATCTATTATAATAATATTTTATATTTATATAAATCAGACCTCTGTACAGAGGCTCAACTATGATTTTTGAAAAATTCACATTATTTTCAGAGTTACAACTCATTTGAAATAATATTGGCGTTTTTTTCTTAAAATGTCTCCTCTCTGTTGTCGTAAAGCATGGATAAAACCACTTCTAAGTTATATATTTCAAAATTTAGTTGAAGCTCTTTACAGAGGTCTGACCTATATACAGGCAAAATATTATTATAATAGAAGCATTTTTCACAAAAGGAGAATATTTTGAAAATGGGTCATTCTATGTTCATTTTTTGTCAAAATATTGTTCTCAAATACTTTTTTATTGTAATACTATTCTTAAAACAATTTTATATACATTTTCTAATCTAAGTACAGTAAATATCATAAATATTATCCATTTATATACGCTTTTGCAAAATCACGGTTCCGAACGTAGTCGGATACCTTAAAAAGAAAAACTTATTCAAACAGAAATGCGTTGTATTTATTCTGAAAAGACACGGTTTAGTTTCTACTTCAAACTGCAACGCCCGAACGAAAAAAAAAGAAAACGTCATAATATATAGGATTTACTATTTTAAGGGGGTAGGTTCACGAAACAGAATCTGTATCTCAGTAATGTTAAAAATAGGTATTTTTAAGGAACATTTATAAACATTCTATTGAATAAAAATCTCCAATTTTTTTACTGAATATTCTTTGGACCATAATACATACTTTAATCAGAGATTTTATGGATAAGAGGTCTAGTTTTTTAAAAATTATTTTTTGCACAAATGTCTTCTTTTTTTCAAAACCGGTGAAATTTCATTATGTTTAACACTATAAATTAAGTCAGAATAAAATTTTTTAGAAATCCCTTGATTATAATATGTATAAGAGTGTAATTATTAACTATGCAAAGTTATAAGCTATTACATGCAGTAGTTTAGGAAAAAATGTTCCTTATACAGTAAAAATGTTAGTTTTGAGAAAAATGGATTTTAGTAAAAACTTACTTGTAATTAATACATACCAGCTCCATAGCTTGGTTTTTTTCTTTCTTTAGCTAAAGTATCCTCTAATATACATTTCCTATGCCTTTTTTTCACCCTTACTTCTTTAGAATTTTGTAAAATGTCATAATTTGCTTTTTGTAGTCCCTCCCGATCAGCTGCTTTGATTGATTGCTCGAGCTGTGTAAAAACCTGGAAATATACCTAATGTTGCAAGAACATAATATTTAGTGATGTTACCTTGATTATAGGAGGTAATACCTTCCAGTATTCCAGTTTTTAATGTGGCCAACTGCACAAAAACTTTTTCCGGTATCCGTGACCGTATTATGCTGTTTACACTCTCGTTACAGTTTTGTGTCTTACAAGCTTTTGTGTAAGCTTTATTTACCTTTTGTGTAAGCATTTGGCAAGGAGGTTAGGAGTTGATAATTTCCTGTACACATCTTTGATACAATATAACATTTCTGATGGCAAGGTGTTCTTGTGTTTATATACTTCACCTGTCGTAATTGCTCGGTATGTTCACACCAGGTATCGTCGTTTGTTGGGCACAGACCATGTTGTGGATATGCATCTGCTTTATAAAAATATTTAGTCCAAATGGCTCGCTTTATTGAATTAATACTATCGGTATTTTTTCTGATAATCAATCCATAATAACGTTGTAATTTATCAATTTCAGCGTCTGTGAGTCTACCGTGATCACTCAATGCTTTTTTGTCAATTAATTTCTTACATTTTATTTTTAGTTTTAAAGCTAGTAGTCGAGTTCCCCATCCATTTCGTGACATAGCCAACACATTCCAGTTTTTCAATATCTGTATCTCCATACGGCAACTCTCGTTAACTGCTTTATACGCTCTGGAGTCACCATATCCCAAAAATTTGGTATATCGCAGACCATGCAAGCTGTCAGAGCGTTGGAAGATTTCGATGGTTCCTGAAACTTCCATTCTTCCACTATTTCCAAAATGATTAGCGTTACAGTTCTCATTACGCATTCTGTTGGGACACTTACAAAATCTTGATAAAATTGAAGCATCAAGCACTTTGCCGGTATCAACATTTGTTGCAATGACAGCACCATTCAAAGATGTTTTCCCATGCTTTTGCAAAGTAACATCAATAGCTACAGGTATGTTAGAATGTCCGCTGACATCTTTGGCTTCTTTAGCTACAATTTGCATACTCACCGTAGCCACAGTCTTTACGGCAGTATCTAATCCTGATTCCTTTTCATTAAATCTTTGCGATGGAGTTGGTAAATTCATAACTCCACACAAAACTTTAGCAGAAGACTCTTAACTTTACCAATACATCTCATTGCATATGACAGCCTGGTACATAATACTTCATAATACTTAGACTCTTTTTCATTATATGAAACCATATATGCTCAGTAATAAGAAATGGTTGGCTGAATCCATAAGTTTCGCAAGAAACAGAAAATCCTGTGGCCAAGCCTTGAACTTTTATTAAAAATTTAATTGAAATACTATTATTTGCATATTCTTTACAAACAACAGATATTTTTATAGCTTCAGACAATAAAGTCATATTTAAAATTTCATTTATACTTCCATTTTCTCCAAGAAAATTGCTGTAAACCACTACAGGATTTCAGCTTTTTGGCTGAAGCAGAAACATTCGAATTGTTAATGGATTCACTTACCTTTCACTGAGAATACAAACAAGTTCATCCTATTTTCTTAAATATTCTATTTTTAAAACGTTGTATTATGAGAACAAATTGTTTAAAAAGCAAAACTTTCTAGCAAATACTCTACAAATTTTAAAATTTGAGCAAATGTAGTGAGATAAAAAGTTAATTAAGTATTTTCAAAATTCAATGCAAACAGCACATTTCAAATAGTAAACAAGCCTTAACTTCACTTCATTTCTTCTACTAGACGTTGTCACTCAAAGTATTTTAAATAATAATGAAAACAAATAGTGATATTAGGGGCTTACAATGTAGAAAAAAGTTTGTTTACATATGAGTGGACGTGGCATGTGAACTCTGACAGGTGGTAAGACATTTTAAAAATATTAAAAATACTTTTACTGCATGTAGAATGATAATTTTTGCACCATTACAAGCGTAAAAGTTCATATTTTACAAAAATGGGAAAAGTGAAAAATGTGTTTGGGGTCGAAATTCTGAACCTACCCCCATAAACTAATTACCTTCTATCTTGGGAATTTCCCTTCTTTGGAATTAAAATGGCATTGATGCACACTTTTTACGTTGTTCCATTTCATCAACAAGTATAAAAAAAAGCTTCAAATTATCACTGGTCAGGAAGTTCAATGAATATTAAATTAGAAATGTATGATTCTAAAATTGGGAACATTAATTTCTTATACTATTAAAATTTTTTAAATAATTATATAATAAACTATCACATAAAATTATTCTTTTTTGTAATAGATCAAATCTAATTGCAGTTTGAATTCAATTTTAATGAACATAGTTCTTCTCAGTAGCGGTGAGTTATATTACATCGTTACACTAAAATAAACAACACAACATACCATAAGAGAGTTTACTGGTAGTAATACTTTTAGTCCTAACTTCAAACTGAAAAACTATAAAACTGCATTGAAACAAAATGTAAGTCCGAATGTGCAGGGGTTTTTTCCCATGAGAATTTACTAAAAGTTTCTTGTAGGAAACATGTCTTTCTTTTTAAAAAATTTCTTCGTTTTATTCTGTGTGCAGTAGGTACTTAACCTTTTACATGCCAATGTTCCATTATTGGAACATCAATTTTGAAAATTTCTGAAAAATTCAATTTTATTCATATTGTTCCGTAAAAATTATTTTGAAGACAAAAAATATGGAATTATTTTTTGGAAATGAAGTACTTTTGCTAAAAAGTAAATTGCCTCTCTGAGAAAAAAATTCTAAATTATGCATTTTTTTTTTTTACTTTTGATGGAACAAAATTCAAAATTTGATATAAAATTCAAAATTTAAAACATATTTTTATTATTTGGTAAAAGTAATTAAAAATGATCATTTTAACTATAGACTGCAAGATATCGTAAGAAATATCGTTATTTTTTTTTACTATCGGGTAAGAAATTTCAATGTTCCAAAAATGGAACATTGGCATGTAAAGGTATACTTTTTAACACAATGCAACTTTGTTTACACAGTTCACAGAAAAGGAAATATTTCTGAATGCTAAAAACTTTAAGTATGTGTCAGAAGAAGAAATTTATGACTATTGACTTTCGTTTCGGCTCTTTTTCAACTCCCCTTTTTCACCCGTTTCTGGACAATATCGAGTGAATTTCTCAGCCAAATTGCATATGCGTTTGTTGATAGTTAGATGTTGCGCGTTACTTTATTAGTGTTACTTTACTGTGTTACTTTTATTTATTGGATATCATCAAGTACCTTTAGAAGATTTATACTGGAGCACACAGGATTTATCAGTCCCGATTGTTTGTACTGTATAATGCCTAGAAGTAGATTCGAAAAGATAAACAAATTCTTTCATACTATCGATAATGACAAGTTGACATCAGGAGATAAAATGGGAAAAATGTCTCCTTTCTATACAGAACTTGAAAGAAAATTTCAGCAGTTCGGCATCTTTCATTCTAAACTGAGTATAGATAAATCGATAGTCCCTTATTACGATCACCATTCAGCCGAAATGTTTATCAAAGGCAAGCCGATTAGGTTTGGATATAAAATATGGATGTTGTTTTCCTGCCGTGGCTATCAGAATTTATTGCGGAAAAAACCCGGAAATAGAAAACTCTCCTCTTAGATCTAGAGTAGTGTGGGAACGCTTATCAGGGTTGAAATTTCCTACAAGCATGAAATATTCTTCGACATTTTTTTTTTTCTTTTCATCACATAAACTGTTAACAGAACTGTCTGAAAATAATTTTAAAGTAACTGGCAAAATTCGAGATAGTTGCACAGAAAGATGCCCTTTGAAATATCCAAAGGAAGCAAACAAATGACAAAATGTAATTTCGATTACTGAAGTGACGGACAAGTGTACATTTGTCGTTAGAGAGACAGTAATTTAGTAACTATAGCATCCAATAATGTAAACATGACCCGGTCGCTAAAACCAAGAGATTTTGCCGTGCACAAAAAAAGAAAAGTGATATTTGTCAACCAAATCTTATAAAAATCTACAATGAGGGAATGGGAGGTGTCGATTTACTAGACAGACTTATTAAAACATATAGGTCTCTGATTACAAACAACAAAATTGTATTGTAATCTATTTAGCAATGCGCTAAACATGGCGTTGTGTACGTCAGGAAAACACATCGAAAAAAATTATTTTGGAATTATATTTAAAAGTTTACTTCAGAGGTCACGCTAGCAGGGGGCACCCGCCGGGAAACCTCTTCCCCTTATCGGAGTACATTTAAAAAAATTCTGCAGGGAAAAAATGATAGATTTTTCTCGTTCACTCGTAAATTTTTAGTTCTTTTCCCCCATTTTAATTTTTAGATTTTTAAGGCCCATATTAATGGTTTGTCGGGTATCATGCCCCTCCCCTACAATGGAGAAGTATGAAACCCCGTGGGGAAATGTTTAGTGCCACCTCTGGTTTAGATACCACTTCTTAAAAATGTATATTGTGATTGATTTTTAAATTAAAATGTCATCGACCACACTTTTGAAAAACATGTAAATAAATTAAATGGTACCTGCCAATGTTCCATTTTTAGAACATGTTAAAAACGTTAATTTTTTTTTTTTTTGAAATTTTTTTTTTTATAGATTTTATGTTTAAATTTTAATTTGATTTTTATCAAAATTTCGTTCATGTTACCTTCCAATCATAGTGCGGCGTGTAAAAGGTTAATTTAAATTTTAAAACAAGTTGTGAATTTGTGTTTTGAATTTGTTTGTGTTTTCTCTTTTTATGTTCATTCTTCTTCACAGCTTTTTAAAAAGTTTGTGTTTTTTGTTTAAATTACTTCTCTAACGTTTTTAAGAGCTGAAAAATAGGATGAATAAAAAAAGAGAGAAAAATACACAAACTTAAAAAACATTGTACATATTAAAAATGAAAATCAAATACAGTGTTGTAGTAGGAAGAATACAGTAGGGTTACGATTAACTTTTAAAAGGGAAGTACAGTAATTGCATCTCAGAAAACAAAGTAAAATAAAGATTGCACATAGTACTTTTTTCTACCAAGTAAGAAAAATCAGATAAGTAAATGCCTGTAAGCTTCACTTCTTAGTAGAATCCAGAATGCTTAGTATTTTGGAATTTGAGCCTTAATCACCTTTTTCTTAGATTAAGAGCACCTGTTTTTCTTTCTTTCATTTTACTCATAGCAAGATACGAGAAAATACGCTTTTGTTGATTCTATTTTGGATTGTTCAGATAAGAATTTCCGTAAGGAATGTTTTGCAAAAAAGATTTGAGTAGATACACAGGAAAATGTCTTAGATTTTTTTTTAACAATAACGTATTAAAAACAATAACATAAACATTATCTTATAAATGTATTAAAAAAATTCTATTAAAACAAATCTAAATTAAAAATTAATTTTACAAATGTTTTCAAACTACTTTAAGAAACGGAATTAAAAATTATTCCAAAACTATTTTATGTATTTAAATTAATCTGAAACACATAAATTAATTTAGGATTAAAAATATATAACTAACGTATGAGATGTTGTAATCAATAAAATGTTTCTATATTAACTGATATATTCTATAAAAACCACGTTTCTGTAAAGCAGGAAAAAGCATCTTATTTTAAAATTATTTAAGATTACATAAAATTTTTAACAAGTATTTTTATTTCACATTTTAAAAATAAAACGAAAATCATTAAAGAATGCCATGCAGATTTATTCTACTAAAGAATATCTTTAATATAGTGAAGAATTTGCTTATTGTTATTTTAATTATTATATTTTCGTTAATATACGAGCATTTCAATTTTAAACTCTAAATTATAAAAACTAACAAAACAAATAAATCGCACATACAAATCGTTCTAATGTAATCCCAAATATGAATAAATGTTGTCCAATTTTTAAAAATGAGGATAGGATATTTGACGATAACCTTGTGGTTGACGATGACCTCTGTTGACGATGACCTTGAGGTGCTATACGGTGGTTGTCTATTTTATTATTTCAACGCATAGGTTAAGATTGTGGCAACAACACCTTTTCAATTATAAAAGCTCGCACCAACATTTTCACGGCACTCCTCAACGCCAGCTTCCTAGAGCATTCTTGTATTTAAGAAAGGTGAACATTTAAGGCTATAATAATAAACTTGGTGTTGTTTAAGCTTTTGGCATTTTCCTTAATTGAACACGCTGTAGTCACTTTGCCTTTATTTTCTCATCATTAAAACTGGTGCCCCTGACTTGATTTGAACACGCAACCTTCTCACCATTACAGCCTTGACAATTATACCAAGGTCAAAGGACGAGCAGAACAGCTGAACTGGCACCCCACTCTCCAAAATGTCACACTAAGAGGACATGAGAACCGAGCCACTGCTGACAGAACATGCATTAGACCTTCTACCAGAGGTTTTCAGGACATCAGTACACGAATATACGAATCTACACAAACAATGACAATCCTAAACTTATGATCATGATCATGCAGCTACCGAGGGTGTTTGTAATTATAGTTTCCTGGTAAGGTACTAGTGGAAATAATTTTCTTTTATTTTATTCAATTACATCAATAAGGTGAAATTGTTACATTTACGCACTCGCTACGAAGCGTAATTCACCGTAATGATCATTCGCCTTCATAATGTTCTACAATATATAGCGTCATTTTTTTCGTAAATTCATTCTACAAATCACAGTGATATATTAAACCTAAGAACATTATTTGCGTTCAAAATATAGCTTTTTAGGAGAATTTTTTAAAAAATTTTTTAAACCTATTGGCACTGATGGGCAGACAATTTAATATATCCCTCTCTTTCTGTCATTTGCTATTAAAACAGAAACGAAAAACAAAATTTTACTTTTCACTTATGTTACTTGCTTCTTTATGGGTGTGACTCTTGTTTTGATAATGAGTGGATACAATAATTAACATTGAAAACTCAATGCAAACAAGGAGCACCCCGAATTTATGATATTTTTAGGTTATTCGCGTGTTATCGGTGAGTTGTGAAGGTCTCCGACGCATGTTGAAGTAGTTACAAGGAATGGGGCCCCGTTAAATTCGAAATAATCTTGCAGGTATTTCTACCAGAGAATTAATTGTGGGATTCATGTTCCTTTTCCATGGTTTAATGATTGGGAAAATGTATGCAATAGTAAAATGCATGAAAGAGGGAATAAGGTTAGTATAAATTACATAAACAAATTCTTTTCTTCAAACATAATTCAATTATCATTTTGACTTCAGGTAGTTCTGAATCAATGCTATTATATGAAGTGAAATGAAAATATCTTAGAATACTCGTGCTTAAGAAGGATTCTGTAAGTTACGGCACTTAAGTTACAAATTTTTAAAATAGTATTGCCTTAAACGTAGGAAAATAAGGCGCACATTTCAGTCATATCACTGTTTTATTTGATTTTTATTTAAAAGTACTCTTTTCTCTTAAGTAATTCTCTAAAACTCTTTCTGTAGCAGGAAGCATGACTGTATATTTGAATTTATTAATACACTATTATATTCTTGACGTCATTTGTAATTAAGACGCTAAATTTTTATAAATGCATTTTTCACCATAAAAACTTCACAATCTGAGATTATAACTGATTGTCAAAAGAAATTTTACATCAAATTTAAAAACGAAACTGAAGATAAAAAAGTAAAATATATGAATTATTTTTACACTATTGAACTTCTTATTTACCACACAATTGAGAGAAACAATATTACTACTTATATTAAGTGAGATATATTTTGGATTGCATTTCATTTCAATGCCATGTTTTATTATTGCTACCAAACATTATCATACCTTTATTTAAAAAAAAAAAAATATCTTTTATAGAAACATAATTTAAAAACAAATTTTATAAAACTAATTCTATTTACTTGAGAGTTTCTACATTTTTCTATGAATCATATGTTTACTATAACACAAGTCCTGATATTGTTAACAATTATATGGACTTTGCCATTTAATTTATTAAAACCAATAAAATCTATAATTTCCTTTTACTATCTGCTAAATTTAGATAGATATTTTCTATTAATTCAAATACAGCACATTTAGATGAAGAATAGTTGTTATACCCTACAAAGTTCAATAAAAAACATTGTCAAAAATGAGAAAATTTTGTAAAATTTTTTTTCAGATATTTAGCACAGTTATATAAATTGTTTTAGAAATTTGAGAAATTCCACTTTCAAAATATTTTTTATTTTATTTTATATCTTAAAGAAGAATAAAAATCATCTTTGTAACACACTTTCACCAGGTTGTAGTCTAGTATCCAAGACATCTATGAGAGTCTCCTGAATCTCATTAAAGAAAATGAAATTTTCTACCGTCGTAAGAGAAAATGAAAAGGTTACAGTTATGAAGAGTAATGTCGATATTTTCTACGAATAGCAATCCATACTCACCTCCGGTTACACCTTTTGTTGTTATGAAGGCAATATTCTCTTGATTTGGTGATTTGAAATCCGAAGCAAGGCAGTTCTTAGTTTTGATGTTCTCGTAGATAATAATGAACCTGTAGTTTCTTTAAGAACATGCAGATATTTGATTTTGATAATACGAAACAGCACAGAGTTCATGCCATGAATTTTGGATATGTAAATATAGCTTGAATATTTTATCCATGATGATGTGTAACAAAATGGAAAAGAAAAGTGTTGCGTAAAAATTCATCTTAGAATGAAATTTTAATAAGTTGAGAAGTACGTTATGTTGTGGCATGAATTTAAATTGGGTAATTTCATTGCGATTTTGAATAACATTAAAATACGTTTCTACTTTTGATTCTATAAACTCAAAAAAAAAAATGCTGACAGCTTGTTTTCATAATTCAAAAGGAGTAGTTCTGTAGTGTAGTGTAAGCTTATTGTAAAATAGAGTTTTTTTCATTCAAATCATATTTCCAATTCAAAAAAGCCTTAATTCAAGCGTTTAATTTCAATTAAACTATACCATACACACTTTTTTCAATAAAAAGAATTAAACACTTATAAGGATTTAAAATAAATAAGAATACCTTACTGCAATTATTATAACTTTGAATTATATTTATTTATAACGAGAAAAGAAAGATGGGAAACTTGTTGCGGACCCATTATAGTGACCTTGGCTAATTGATTGATTGATTGAATATTAACGTCGCACTGTTCAGCTACACGAGGGCTTTTGGCGACGGACCACGTAATTTTGAACCATGGTCAAGTGGCGTGGACGACACCTGAGCTGGCACCCCCTCTCCTAACTACCACACCACACCAACGGGAGGACATTTCAGCTCTCGTCAGATTTAACGTGCATCGCTGCCCTACACGGCGGATATTTAGTGGTACTGGGCTCGAACTCATGACAAGGCAAGCCACGATCCGATACTTATACCACTTGGCTACCGCGGCCACGTGACCTTGGCTGAAAAGGTGAAAAAACCCTTCTAATTTGTTGTGGTGCCAGGTGCAATCTAGCAGCAAAAAAAGCAACAAAAGTCAGCAAATTCACTTGATGCAGCAAACAAAGTCGTCAGACTAACTTACCGCAGCAAAGTCTTCAGACTCACTTGACGCAACAACTCACACGCTCGCTTAACAAACATCTCGTTCGTTCGCCTATCCACCGATTCACTGGTAGGGAGTACTGTAGCGGTATCATCTACATAAGCCAGTAACAGCCTCCGGACAAGGATGATCGCTCTTTTGTTTAGTGGTTATATTACGCGGCTATGAGACCTAGCGTCGCGATTCTGCCATCGGATTCATCTCCACAAAATTCCTAAAAAAAAAAGTTACCAGATCCTATACCCAACGCTCAAAACGGGAAAACAAGAATATTTGAATTCAGTGGGCATCAAACACCAAAGAACTGTATGAAGATGTTGGGTAGAATCTCCATATCTCTACGAAGGATAAGACTAGATGACATAAACTATGAAACTCGCTAACTTAATCCCTTAAGGTATTGACTACGTTCGTAACCGTGATTTTAAAATAGCTCATAAATGGATATTTTCCTTATATTTTGTGTCACTTGGATTAGAATACATGTGTAAAATTGTTTTAAGGACATTTTGACAAAAACAATTTATTTAAATACAATATTTCGGCAGAAAATTAACTTAGAATAACCTTATTTCAAAATCTCCTTTTGTGAAAAATGCTTCTATTATAATAATATTTTGCCTTTTTGCAGCTCAGACCTCTGTACAGAGGCTCAACAATGATTTTTGAAAAATTCCCATTATTTTCAGAGTTACAACCAATTGAAATAATTATCAGCGTCTTTTTTCTTAAAATTTCTCCCCTCCGTTGTCGTGAAGCATGGATAAATCCACTTCTAAGTTATATAGTTCAAAAATTCTAGTTGAGCCTCTGTACAGAGGTCTGAGCTATATACAGGCAAGATATTATAATAGAAGCATTTTTCACAAAAGAAGAACATTTTGAAAAGGGGTCATTCTATGTTCATTTTTTTGTCAAAATATTGTACTTAATTTATTTTTTATTGTAATACTGTTCTTAAAACAATTTTATATATATTTTCTAATCTAAGTGACACTATTTATCATAAATATTTTCCATTTATATGCATTTTGCAAAATCACGGTTCTGAACGCAGTAGGATACCTTACGCAGTCAATTATTTTGCAAAATTATTCCAAAAAATGCAGATTTTTTATTGCATATAATTATATATAATAGTTAACACAGAATGCGAAAATGGAAGAATTTTATTTTAATGTTCTCACACTATTTTTTATTTTACAATTGTGTAACAAAAAAAACCTTAAATGTTTTTTTTAATAAGTACTCTCCGCATGCTATGAAGAAAGTTTTATATATCTTAAACGCATTCCCCTCGCATACTTACAAAAAAATATTCCCGTTACTACCTGTGTGTGCGTTTGCTCATATGTATAAACAGAATTTGAAGCATGGTTTAATACTAAGCCATACATTGCAATAGAGACAGAGATAATTTTGACGGTTTTGGATTACCTTTCCATTTCTTCTCGAGCAACAAATTGCACATTTCCTTTCAAATCCCTGCTTTTTTATCGAATATTTTCAAGAATCAAAATTCCTTCCTAAAATTGGAAATTTAACCTTTATGAAAATTCCCGCTTTCAAGACAAATAAATTGCACCTCTAATAACTAGTAGCATTTATAATATCTCTATAAAAATTAAAAACAAGTGCGAACCGAGGATAGAAAAAAGAACATATCGGTGCACACGGGTGAATCGGTTGTGTCCAGCCTTCGGTAGCCCGTACAGGCAAACCAGTTAAGATATTTATAACTAATTCCCTGTCATTTTTTTAAACAATAGTACAGTTGTTGATAAAGAGTATTGAAACTGACGATGCAAAATGTATCTACTTTTAGTAAAAAATTATTAACTGGTGTGTTGAAAGAAATTACTTTCATTGCGACTTTTAAAATAGTGTTTAGATTTTCAAATCATATACAACAAATTAAGAAACATATATTATAAAAATGATATTCATTTACTCAAGTATAAATTTTTCAATTTTGATAGAAATAAAGTCTCCTTCATAGCATTTTAGGAAACTGATGCCATTTATGTTGAGAAAAAGCAGCCATTTTATCCTCTTTTTGCAGTTACTGAAATACGAAAGAAAAACATACAAAAATGCTGTTCCATTTTGAAAAGAAACATTGTTTTGATAACTACATAAGGATGTAACAATACAGCATTATTTTAAGTACGCTTATCCAGCGAATGAAAGAAATAGCACTAAGCTTGACAAAAAAAAGAGATGCATCCCGCATTTCTTTAAGAGGATAACAAGGAAACGGAAAACCCACTTTCCCAAACAACATCAGATTTTTGTCTTAGAGAAACCTCTCTGGGGTATTTAATACCTAGAAATAGGGATTCTTTAACATCTCTGAAAATAATACGTGGAATTCATTTAAATTTTCATATTGCAAACATTGGAAATTTGTTTCAGTTTTAGTGTAACTTGAATCCCCATATGTGTGGCTGTATCATTTTTAAATTTAAAATAAATTTATATTTAGTATTGAACTTCGAAATTAACTAGCTTCGATTAGGTAACTAACGTGGCCCCAGTGAATTTAAAATTTTCAACCAGTATTCAAATAAAATGTAGCAAATTTAATCATACTACAATAGATTTATTCCAACTTCTAAGGGTTTTTCTTTTCTATAAACGTGATATAAGTGTATATATGTAATTGAAAGTAATTATTAAACTCTATAAAATGATACATTAACGTGTACTACGGGCATTAGCAGTGGTTTAAAGTTCAGAACGTATTTCAGAGAAGCTTCAAACGTTCGTTTACTCATGTTTGAAACAATAGTTTTTTTTTATTCTTTTTCTTTTTTTTAACATGACAACTTTAAATAAAACAAAGAAAGTAATAATTTATTTAAAAATTCTTTCTGTTTTAACATGATAAAGCATCTTTAATTATTATATTAATTTAATATTTATTGGTCAGTTGGTTGATTAATTAACGTTGCCATAAGCAACAACATGGGATTGGTTGAGGATAAATCTAGTAATTTTTAGTCATGGCAAAATAACGAGAAAGAAATTTATTTTAAAAAAAATAATTAAAAATAAAAAAAAAGAAAATAGCAAAGTTAAAGAATGAAAACTTTGTGAGGTGTAAAGATCCATTTGTTTCATATGGAGTAGAAATTTTTAAAAAAAATTTCACATTATTCGGCTTGCGAATTTGTATGTTTTTTTATTTATTATGTGGTCCCTGTTGATAAAATCGAAAAGAAGATACTCATAAAATTAAGATATTTTATTAAGAAATACGGAAAAAAATCTTGAAAGTTGTTATTTAATTAAAAGGAAGATGACTAATAAGTTCATAGAATTTCGTACCGATTGTTTAATTTATAAACTGTATTATTTAAAAAGAATTTTATCATTATAGATTTTTTTAAAATTTAAATGAGAATGCCATTGCAATTATTTTTAATTTAAATATTTTTTGATATGAGTATTTGATTCTAGCCAAAGCTCTTTACACGGGCTGTCCTTTTATTAGTTTATTTAACTTTTCTGTACTTTGAAACAGTAAATAATTTTTTGTACAAATATTTTTAAGTTTTAAACCTAGGAATTGAGTCAAAGTATCAATAAGACTTTATATAAAATATTCCTCTTAGCACATAAACTAATTTTAATTGTAAATTTTCATTATAAAAATCACTTTAGTAAAAACGTTAATTTTTCTCAACCAAGCAATTACAATTCTAAAAGGCACCACAACTTTTTAATTAGCTTGAAGTTAATTAAGTGATCGTCAAGTTACTTCTTAATTTTATGCTTCCAAAGTTTCAAACTCTTCGATTGTAGCTTCTTTTCAGATTATTTTTATTTCGTGCTTTCATTTAAAGAATTTAGGTTAATTGCTAATCTTTTACAATGTGGAAGTGCTTGGTAGGCAATTTATTTTTACAATAATGTCACTAGAAATAGAAGTTAAACCTTATTTGGTGCCTGGCTATCCCGGTAAAAATCATATGGCATTATGGTTTGTAAGGGAGCAATTAAGAAATTTTAAGGAAATTACTTAACATATAATTTCAAATCGATTTTAATATTTACAATTTCTTAGTACTTACTGTGTAAATTGACCAACATTTTGATTTGAGAATTTAAAAAGAATATGTTTAAATTTTATCGGTGCGATCGGTATTCATCACCATGTGAAAATTTGTAGCCTCAATGGAAACTTAAAGGAATTTAAAAAGATTAATTTTATAAACTATTAAACTCTAAATGAATGTCTTGTTTAAATTTTTGAAACAAGATTATCGGGTAAGTTTTCTGATAAATAATCATTTTATGTAACATAAAGGCAGACAAACAATCGTATTTCTGACACACATTTAAATATTTTATTTTGTGGCAAATCCTGCAATGGGACCTAAAAAAGCATAATCTCAGTAATACATTTTATCATATACCTTCTCAAAAAAAAAGGTATGCATAAGTAAATTTTAATTTGTTTAAACAGGATGTCTTTTAAATAAACATCAAGTGGACACGGGTAGAAAGAGGGGGTTATGTCCGTTCTGGGTAGTTTTAAATAAATATCCCTATTTCTCGGTTAGGGCCGTGGGTAGCCTAGTGGTTAGAGCATCGGACTCCAGACCGGAAGCCCTGGATTCAATGTCCGATGCCACCAAATACCTCCGAGTACACACGGAGTACGTGCTCGTTAAATCAGTGAGTCCGAAAGTCTTGCGGGTTGAAATCACGAGTGCAGGGGACTGAAAATATTTCCGTCCCCTTCAGTTCCATGCCTAAATTGTAGAGGAGGAAAGATCGATGGTGTAGATCTATCGTCCCTTAGGAATTTCACCGAGAAAAACGTACTGTCACCTGTATGGTGCTTAAGGCTCAGGCCAACAACAGACGCACATCTAGCCACTTGCCACGATGAAATTCGTGGGCCTCGATATGACTACGTCAGACAGGTGGCATTAGAAACAACAACAACACAACAACAACATTTCTGGGTTAAGTGAGGACAAGTATATTTCTGAAAATGTGAAAAATTAACATCCTCAATCACATTATTAGCTGTTTTGCCACAAATTCTCCAATTCTGCAATGATGGTTTTTAATAACGTAATATTTCATAGTTACTTTTTTAATCTCAATTACAAGTCGGCCAAAGTTATTTGCTGGCTTGTTAAATTAACGCTGTTTGGTTCAATCTAGGTTTGAGAAAATTATGTCACCTAAATTTGACTCTCCATGAAAAATATATATTATGCACACCAGACAAGTTTCTAAAAAGGGGCTTTATTCAGTTAAATTCCAAAATGGTGCAATACTTGTTCTTTTCTTCCGTGAAAATCACAGAAAATATTTTTTTTATTTACAAAACATCTTCATTTTAAAAAGCCCTCTGCTTACAATCTCAGTCACATCTTTAGGTACTTTGACGACAAATTCAAGCTTTCGCAGTGATTTTTTCAATAAAATGACCTTATATAGTTCTTTCTATAGATCACGGTCACAAATGGAGCAAAACATTCTGTTGGTTAATTAACATAAATAATTAAATAGTTAAAATTAACATATTCTGTTTCAGTTTGAGAAAATGTCTCTTAACTTAGACGCTTCAAAAAAAAATATTACGTGATACTCAAAACAAGTAATTTCAAAAGATGATCCATTTAGAAAAAATTCCAAAATGGAACAGCTAACAAATTTTCTATCCTTAACAATCATTGCTATTAATTTCTTACAAAATGACTAATTGGAAATGACAAATGATAATTTGGAAATCATTTGTTAAAGATTCAAATGAGGAAAAAAATTTTTAAGCTACGTATTACTTAAACTTTCTGTACAGGTAATGAGTTTATACAATTCTAGCTCACAAATTCTTCAAGTATGACATCGTATGCCTTTATTCAATTGCATTAAATCACTAATATAAATTCAATATTAAATTTATAACTTACTAAGGTAGTCTGTATCTTTTTAGAAATGCTTGTAATAATTGGCTGCAAGGTTAGATAATGCAGCCATTCTCTTACTGTGTCTTCTGTAAATTCCAATTAAGAAATTAAATTAATTGATCATTAGTTTATTGAATATTTGAAAGAATGTATTTTTACTTATGGAGGATAAAAACTGATTATTATGCACACATTTCAGTTCATTAAAGAAACAGGGTTTTGTTTTCTTTAATTCTACATTTTGTGTGTACGTAATGCGTTAGAAAAATGCCTATCATATTGGTCGTAACCAAATAAGAATGAGTACGAAAATGTGAAAGTTAAAAACTTTAAATCAAGCGCGTATTTAGAATAATAAAATATTTTTCTGTAAAAAAAATGCAAATTCGATCCATGACTAAATTCCATGTTACATACAACTTGTTTTTGTTCCTGGAACTAAATACAGTTCCGAATTACGAATAAGATGGATGTTTGTTCAAGCATTAAGCTTTTCTAATGTTCAAAAGATTATTTCATTTTTGACTTGATTCTTATTTTTTCCCGTAAGTATTCTCTTTAAAAAATATTCGAACCATTTAATATTGTGGAATTTCTTTTGTCGTATTCACCATAGACTACAGTAGACATTCTCGATTTCCAATACAATTTAACAACAAGATCATATGATCTAGTTCTAGTACATGATAAATTTGGGAGAGAATAGCACACTCTGAATACATTACATCAAATTTAGTAAGAATTATTACTGTACTCTTTTCAACAATAAATTACAGGAATTATTGACAAAGAAGAAATATTTAAACTTAAACAAAACAGAAATATAATGTTGTTTCTTATGCCACCTGATCTCGACTGGAGTTCAGATTAAAGATGTCCTCCGAAATTTAGCGAGGGCCCCAAAGGGAGCTGGAATGACCTACCACCTCCGTAACTTAGCTCGAGGTACGATTTGAGCTCGCACCTCGCCGCAATTTTACAAATCCACCTGGGTTAATCCCAGGTCCTCCGAATTGCGTCATCCCTACCACCAACCTGATTGGGGAATTTGCGGCCTCCGATGGCTTTTCGACCACGTATGCCACAGACACAACCGAGCAGGCACCCTTACAACTAAAACACCCAATTGTTTCTCACAGAACAGCAGTCCTAATGATGCTAACCCACTATACCTGAAGGGCGACTCTAATGTTAAAAATATAAACTTAATATGTTTCTAAGTTCGCACTTTTCACACTTAAAACTAAATTTTGTGAGTTACATTTCATTATAATCTTATAGAGTTTTAAGATTAATTTATGGAAAAAAATTGCATAATTTTAATAATATTAGGAAAATACGCTCAACACTGACATTTTTTTCACAACGTTATCAATAAATTCAGAAATATATCAAAACAGACACATAGTCGCCCAGCCAGTATGGTGGCTATGACACTCGGCTTATAACCGAGTGGTTTCGGTTTCGAATCCCGAGTAAGACATGGTTGTATCTTCTTCGGGAAAGAAGTCGGTCTTTCGCCTGTAATGGATTTTCGTCTCTATGGAAAGCAGCGCACCCCCTTCTTGTTATATGCTGAGATCATCATCCGTAATAAATGTGTATATCCTGTTTGTATATTGTATGCTTTCTGTTCTTCACTTGTATTTCATATGTTCCCAGAATAAAAAACAAACAAACGACAGAAACATAAACTGCTTTTCATTTAAACATGTCTATATTTTCATCTTTATAGCATTTATATTTCTCCTAATTCTATAATAACTAAATCCCAAACTATTTTTATGTAGCTAAGAACTTGGATCATTCTCACCACACATCCACTGTTACATGACTAAAAACAGTCATTTGAACTTCAAACTATTTTGAGAACTAATTCCAAGATCCACACACGAAATTCTCATTGGTATTCATTGCTTTTCACGGGAAGGTAAACAAATTCGAATGCATCACCTCCCATCGTCGATCGAAACTCCCCTTCCGCTATTTGGGGTCTCAAATTACATGTTAAGTCGACTGCAAGCCGATATCAGGATTTCTGGAATAGCTATTTCACGGTTTGTTTTCCCACTATGTCTTTAAAGCAGAATTCTGAGAAATCGCGCTAACTTAATAGGTATACGGGGAAAAGGATGAGTAGATTATGCGCTGGTTTACTGGGCCACTACTAAGTGCTAATGTGACACGGTCACAGAAGTTGCATCAAATAAAACTCTTGACGTAGTAGGTGGACTTGCAAGAATTCCATATATATATAATCGAAATTTTTTTTTTCAGAAATGTGTGATGTTTATTTTGTTCACTGTTGAATAGAATATGTTCAAAAGAAACGTTCAGTTTAAATGAGGAAAGTAATTTTGAAATTATTTAAAGAAAAGAAAGATGTTGTAGAAAATAATCTGAGAGATTTATGAGTTATAAAATAAAAAGAAACATAAATCCTGCTTTTGGGGTACCATACATATTATTTACCAGTCAACAAATTAAATTTCATTTTTTTTTTTCTTTTTTTTTTTGTAAGCATCACATGTCGTGTCAATTATCTTAGTCTTTATTATTACATTGTATGCTAAATGCTATTATCTATATAAACTAATACAGGTTAAATAGATTATTATAGTGAATAATAACGATGATACTTTTTTTTAGAAACGGATACATTTGTAAAAAGACCTTTACATATATAGTGATGCTTTCTTTTTATATGTTTGTGTATATTTTCATAAAACTCTTGCATTTGTATTGAACTACAATAAGAAAGATATTTTTATATAAATCTTTACTCTTTTCAAGAAAAATAATATTATTTTCTACTAATTGTTTTGAAATAGAATTATTACGTTTTGTAACAGGAGGGATTCATCCAGATATGTTTTTATTAGTACTGTAAATAGATAGATAAAACGTATGCACTAATGAAACAATTACAAAAGAATGAAAATATAAAGCTGTTACAGTAAAAGTAAAAAACGCAATTTATTACTATAGATAACTTCTGTTGTTGTTGCTAATGCTACCTGATTGATGGTGTCAGATCGAGGCCCACGAAATTCATCGTGACTTCTGATTTTGTTCTCTTGTCGATGAATTTAGCAAAGAAAAAGGATTAAAAAAAGGATTCTAGATTCCTCCGAAAAGGGCAACAACTGATGCTACAAATTCCGGAGCAACCTGTCTATGGAATACCTAAAGTGGAGTTAGACCAATCGTGGTGTGCCAAACCAATTTACCACTAGGATTCAGCGTACCACATAGTAAGACATTTTTGAAAAAATTCGATTTCTGCGATAACGTATGCAAAATTAGAAAATAAAGGTCAATAATAGAGATTTTTGCAGTTTTATTATATATTAATTGTGTGCATCAATTAAAGCCATTTCTTCACACAAAAATAAAAGAAGCGTAAATTATAACTATTCCTTTAACAAAAAAGTTTTCTTATTTTCTGTATTTATAAACATATCTATTAAAATAAGAAATAAACAACATAAAATATAAATATTTCTCTTCAATTCAGTTAAATAAAAAGAAAAAGTAAAATTTTAATGCGAATCCAGTGCTTGCCCCTCTTTACTTTCATATCGCAAAATCAGGGGTATAATGCGAGACTTTCGTTTTGACACGACTCTAAGCATGCTGTTGTTCTTTCTGGAATTTTGCAAACTCGAAATGTTTTTAATATGAGGAGAGATTTATTACTTAGATGTGTAGAACCAACAGCGAAAGCAGAGTGCATACAATTTTCTCTCTTGAAATCAGTGGCGTAAGGTACACCCCAATAGAGGTGGATTAGGGACCCATATAGAGGCCCAAAGCCTGAATAACTCTAAATACGTATTTGGACTTGGGACCCGTAACCTGACTTTGCAGGGGTTCCTAATATTCTCCATTACGCGATTGTTTGAAACAATTAAATCTCTCCATCAATGACATTCAATAATTAACAAAATAACTATAAATTTATCTTTTAGATTTTTCCCGTAATACCTTAAATCTCCAAAACAAATTTGACAAATTTGAAGGGTAGTGCAGAATACCATTGAGAATTATACCACGTGTCCCATGCGGCATGCGTGCCACAGGTTGCCGACCCCTGAGTTATATTGGGCTTTAATGCCCTTCATGTGAAAGCTGGACATTCAGTTTCGATGTGATGGGTTGTATTTCTAGGAAATTTTTACGCTGAATGTAAGATCTTTTTTTATTAGGATGAATTTACATGCTCTTGTAATGATGAGTTCTTAGTCTTGCGATTGAAAATTTATGATTCTTCGAAAGTCGAAGTGTGTTATGAGTAGTTTCTTAAAAGAATGAGGTAAAAGTCTAGATCTGGCCACACAGTTTGCATCAGCAAGTGTGATGGTGGTACAAGGTTAGCTATGGTCTCTTGTTTCTTAGTCCAAACAATCAGCACACTCATTTCCTTTGATATTTACATGTGTATATACCCATTGTGACAAACAAGATTCCCCCTTGTAATGAATCTGTTCGAGTAGGAAATTTAGGCAGGGAGTGATGTTAGCACCTCCATTTGTGATGGCCTCTAAGACAGATTTGGAATCAGGAAGGCTTATCAAACCTTCTGTAGTATCCATAGCTTCGCAGTAAGTCATGCATATGATGAGGGCTGATCAAATCTCTAAGAGCTCCCTGGTGAAGTTAAAATGATTACACCAGTATTAAAAATATGCTCGAGTTTCTTGCCATCCGGAAAGAGAAGGAGAATACTAGCTCCGCTTTTGTTGAGAAAATAGTCTGAGGAACCTCTGGTGTAGGTAAATGCCATGTTCTCTTAGATAACTCCTAGTAGTTATAATTAATATCCTTTTATACATATGCATAGATATACCTACAAAATTACCATATTTCACAATAATAATTCAAGAAATGGTACATATAAATTTATCAAATTTATTAAAAAAATCACATTCGGACTACAAAATTTTCTTTTTTTTAATTTATTGTATGTTATAATTTATTTCGCGTTATCAAAAGATGGGATATGTGTTTACTAAAATAATTTCATACGCAGTAGGATTCAAAAGTTTCCAGGCTGAGTTTAAGGGTCTGCGGTAGCCCAGTGCTCAAGGTATCGGATCATAGTGGGCATGTCATTAGTTCGAGCCCAGTACCACTAAAGACCCGACGTGTTGGGGGCTATGTACATTAAATCTGTCGAGAGCTCAAACGTCCTCCCGTTTAGGCTGGTGTGGTAGTTAGGAGAGGGGGTGGCAACTCAGGTGTCGTGCTCGTCACTTGACTATGGTTCAAAATTACTTGGTCCGTCGCCGAAAGCCCTCGTGTAGCTGAAAATTGCGACATTAATATTCACTCACTCATTCACCCGGACTGAGTCTAAAACTTAAAATAAAATTGCTAAAATACATCCTCCTTCGAAATAAGACCCTTGAGTAACAACACACTTGTAAAGATCATCAAAACCTTTCTGAAATCCATTTCTAAGCCATGTCATTTAATTCAGCCTGCGATATACTTTTAACTTTATCTGCGGATTGGTCTTTGTTTTACATGCGGGAACGGTATTATGATATACACTATACATGTTACGATCCTTAGTCAGTATCCATTGACATGTGGCCGAGAAAATCCCAAATGATTCTGCTATTGTTTGAAGCCTGTTCTTATGTTATGCCACAAAAAAACCTATTCGATGTTTTCAGCGGTGCGGGAAATCTGTGCATGTCCAGAGCTTTTGTCATCTTCGACACTTTCCCTGCCTTCTCTGTAACATCGATGTCCCTCAAAAGCTTGGGTTCGCAATAATATAATAAAAATGTCGTAAGTTTCCGTGGCACTTTTTCCCAATCGAACACAAAAAGTAATATCCATTATCCGTTTAACAAATGTATTTTCTTTCAATCGCCGATGACTCAATACATCCGCATGCAATATACGAGGCCAAAACCGACCCACTGACCACGTGATTTGGAACAAGCTTTTTCAGAAAAGGGGAAGAATGCAGTAACACAAAAATGCTTATTGTAGTCGCTCTAAAAAGCAAAAATTTTCCACGTTATTGGATCAGTCAGAGAACTTTTGAATCCTACTTATAACAAGTAATATAAAAAAATATATTAAGTCAATTTCTACTTAGATCAACAAAGAAAAATTTTATTTGAGCTACTTTTTATTAAATAGTTACAATTAATATAAATATGTATATACACAGGATAGAATCACAACGTTAAGTGGTCATTGATTTTTATTAATTATCATTAAAGTATTGTATTGTCATCCAAAACAATCGTGTATATAAAATTTCAGTTCAACTGAATGCTTTAAGAAATGAGAAAAAAACATTTTCAAGTTTTGACACAAGTCACAAAAAGGGTTGCTAAGTCGACAAAAAAATGATGCCAACGCGGCTTTATTTGTAAATCTTTAAATAATTAATTTTAATCAATTATTCTTTATTAATTATAATTAAATTATTGTATTGTCATCCAAAATAATCAAGTGTATAAAATTTCACCTCAATTGAGCTCTTTAAAATGTATTTTATTAACGATTAGAAATTCCACCAAGATAAACTAAATATATAGAGAGGGAGCTAATACTAGGAGTTGAATGACGTTGAGCTTAATAAGTTTTTTTTTTCTTTCGTTAATTTATTTAACTTAATTTTTATTTTACAATTTGTGTTTAATGAATGTAATAAAGAGGTGTTTTTATCTTTTTTTATTTATTATTGTACTTTTTTTTATATAACTCTGTACATTTTATATTTTAAAACATAACTAAAAGCATCTTCTTTCGTAAGTATTACGTTAGTTTTGTTTGCAAAAATTTGGTTTTTTCCGCCTGCCATGCAATGTTAATTGAATAGCTTTTCGGCATATATATGAAATCATGTCACTTCAATCACATCCGTGTCTAATCTATATTTTTTTTTTACTACATAGTATAATTTATATTTCTGTTGATTTCTCGTTTTGAAGAATAATTTTCTCCGTATTTTTTTTCGTCAAGTATGTCTATATAAATAAATGATAACTGCGATATGGACTAAAACTGAAATATCTCGCAAAATGAAATATTCAAATACATTTTATTCTGAATCAAATTACTCTTAAGTTCTACGTTACTTTTCTAACACATCAGAAATGTCCGGATAAAATAGAATTCGAGTACGCTTCAATTTATTCTTCAATAATTTGTCACAATACATTTTAGCTAATGATGCAATCACAAATCAGAAAAGCGGATGTTTACGCCTCGTTAAACAGAATGTCGAATAAAATTTATACTGTGGAGAATATCATACATTTTGAGCATTGAGTATTAATTCCTTCTCATTATTTCCTTTATAACTTTGAAGAGTAAATATTAGCTGTTTTGGAGATTGTTTATGCAGTTTTGCTGAGTTTCCCTGCTTTCAATAACATTATCATTATTAAACGCATATTTCAATGTCTTTTACTACGGTTCGTTGAGTTTCAGATAGGGTAAAATAATTTTTCTTCTCTGATAGCTTTCAAGCACAAATAGCTATTTTATTTGAACATTAAATTATCGTATTTTGTAAGTGAAATTCGATGCCATTAACGTTTTCAAAGAAACATATTTGAGTGCTTAATTCATCTAGTAATCTAGGTAAGAATTAAGAGCTTATAGAATTTCTTGAATTCAAAATTATCGTTGTGTACTTAAATATAATAATTTTATTCTTAACTTACTTAAAAATGCAGTAATTTAATTTTTTTTCTTTAAACTTAATGTTGTTTGGTTGTGCAGTAAAACATTTAAACATTTTTTGTGTGTATTTTGATTTTTGAGAAATCGGGGAGATTTTCGTGTTATTTTATATACATTAAGAATGGCATAAGATGATAAAAAAATGCTTATTTATGACAATAAAGTAAATTAATTCTTCTGCTTTGGGTAACTAAGCATATTCATAAAATTTTAAGCATAAACAAAAACAAGAAATCTTTTGAGGTATAATATAATAAAAATAAATCCAGGCCTTTTTTTAGAGGTAGAATATAATAATAATAAATAAAAGCCATCCTTTTTTGAGGTATAATATAATAATAATAAAAACAAAGTCATTTTTTTTAGGTATAACATAACATTAATAAAAATAAGCAATATGTTGAGTCATGAAACTAGCTATTGTTTTTGGCGAAAATTCGTCATAATCGCAATTAATTCAACAGCTTTTTAGTAGTAATGAGTTTGACGATAAGTTTCCTTTTGTGTATAATGCTTTTCTAAGTATCAATTTTATGCTTGCTATTTTTTCCAAGAATATCGTTAAACAATATAACAGAAAAGGCAAACCACTTCGAATAATTCAACTCTGAAATAAAGGTATTCTTGATACATTAATTAGAAAATTAGATAATATATAAAATAAATAAAATTGCGTGTAAGGAATTAAATAATTAATGTAAGAGCAAACATTCTATTACTTGTAACACACGATTTACATCATTTTTTTCAATATAAAACTTTTTTCTATATTATAAATGAGCAGAATTGAACTTTATATTAAAACGTGAAAGTTATTTTTTAAGTTCAATGTACACTCATGGACAAAAACATTAGCGCATCAAGAAGGAGTCGTCATAATGAAACGTAATTTTACATACGTAATGACTACTTGATATAAGCAAATGATTAGAAAATAAAAAAGGATCATTTATTTCAGGAAGAAAGGCAAAAGAATGGAGGATTTAATATCCTCTTTAACACCCTCTATATAGCACGAATACACGATGCGATACGATCGGGCATTGATGCATACAAGTTCTGTATGATGTCTTGAGACTTTTCATTCCATATTTGCGGTAACCTTGCATATAGTTCGTTCAAACTCGTGGGATGCCCAACTCACCATCCCAAATGATCCTAGGCATGCTCGATTGGAGACAATTTGAGAGATCGGGCAGGCCAAGGAAGGGTCAAGGACAGTCTTGTAACACCCTTGCCATGTGAGGCCGAACATTGTCTTGTTGAAAAATGGTTTCTAGGAGCCGTTGTATGAGTGGAAACACATGTGGTTGCAGGATGTCATGGACATACCGCTGGGCTGCCATGGTGTCACGGATCAATAATATGGTTGACCGTGTATTGTAGGCAATGTCACCCCATACCATCACACGAGCTGTGGGAGCAGTGTGTCGATCTAAAGCAAAGCAGGATTGAGGCGTTCACAATGGAGTATCCACAAACGAACACGATTGTCATCACTGCTGAGATTGAATCTGGATTCGTCGCTTAAAACGACCTGGTTCAATTTCTTTTCAGTCCAGTTTCCTCGTGCGTGGCACCATTCCAAATGGAGACGTCGATGGGTGCGCGTCAAGGGCAGCACATGTAATGGGTGCCGCGATCACAAATGTCCTTCAGCCAGGCTCCTTAGTATGGTGCGGGAAGACACAGGGGACCTAGGGAAGGCGCTATCTGTGCCTGGATGGCGGCTGATGAAGCAGTTATCTGTACGCGTGCATTTCGTACGATGTGGTGGTCTTCACAATGACTGTCTCTCGAGGGCGTCCTGAGCTTGGTCTTTGTGTAAATGGTATCTCTCGGATCCACTGGCCCCAACACCTCCTCACAACAAAATCAGAGTAGCCTAATTGACGAGCTACACTGCTAGCTAACCACCAGCTTCCATCATGCCGATGATTCTCCTCCTCTCAAACTGCTACAGCTGCTCATATTATCTTCGTAAACGACGTGATGGCATGTCTACTTCTGCTCTTTCTTTGTAAACGATTCAGCATAATCAAACAAGCTTGTTACCTGTTTTATACTCCATGGAGAACGAGGTTGAAACGTCCTCTACCGGCTATACGTAATGCACAATCACGTTGCATTTCTTATCATTTGCATATATCTCCCGACATGTACTTTCATGCCAAGTTTCGTTATTATCCCGCAATTATTTTTTGGTGTGCTAATTATTTTGTCCATGAGTGTATTAATAAAAAGAAATGCTCAGCAATCATGTTCAAACTTTTACTGTATTTTATTCTTGTTATCTTAAGTTACTTTTCTATCCAAATTCATTGTTTGCATAAATACTTATAATAACGTGTCACGATTTTTGTTATGCCTATACTACACAAATCATGGGATGTCATGATTTTGTAGCACACTGAAATTGAAACAGGGGTGAGAAAGATGCAATTGTGAACCACCGGATTTCATGACTCTTATTCCAAATGCGAGTGTTATATCTTTGATGAATGTAAAAGTTTGGTCTGCTTTCTTTTAGTTTTCATGAATGTGTTTGCACCAGTCCTTGTGAACAATCACTATCACTCACTTTTCAAATGTATAAGATGCTTATCCGAGACTGAAATTTATTTGATAGGGTAAAATTGACAAATATGGGCACCAAAATACTTATTTGAAAATATATTTCAATAAAACACTTTCCATTTTTCCAAAATTAAGATGTTTCACACTTTAGAGTACGAGTATTTCAAATTGCAACTCCCTTCTTCGTAGAAGATAAACCTTCTGTACTTGTCGGCTCTCTTGCAACGTTCTTGTCTTCCACGATTTCCACAGGTTGTTTTCAGAGTTGGAAATGGACCTCCAAAGGTGATACTGATGATTGCGAGTATATAGTAATAACTATAGATGACACATTTACTGCTGAAATTTGTAATAAATTATTATAACGAAAATGGAAGAAATGAACTCAAAGGACGTGTAGGAAAAAATATATGTTCCGGGAGTAGGATTGGGAAGCATTACGTCATCATATTTTGGTACTGTCCATATTACCCTGATGCTTACTGCCCATATTTGCTCTGGTGACGTTACTCAAAAGTTTACATTACTGCTGTCGAAGGAAAAATAACGAAACCACCCGCTTACGCCAGCGGATACTTCACCCAGCTAAGATTGCAAACATTTATACTTTTCGTGTAAAGTTAATTAATTGTGCGTGTTCAATATTAAGTAATATAACCTAAATATAACAACAATATCAATCTGAATTATCAGACAGCTGTACTTATATTATAAATGGACCGTCTGTACATTTGTGTGGACCATAGAACACACACAAACAAATCATATCATCATCAGGGCACTTGAGCATTGCCAACTCCACAGAACGAATTCACCAACTCAAAATCATTACGGGGAATATGGGTACTTGCTTAAATGTGCCCATATTTGCCAAATTTACTCTATAAATAATTGAATGAAAAGCCATATTTCAAAGTGGACAAATCAATCAATTATTTTAAACATTGTAAGTCACAACTAGACTAAATTAACATGTATTAAATTTTCAAACATCGTTCAATTTTTCTAAACGTAAATGACCCACGTGTACGTTTCTACAAGAACTGTAAATTGGCTTAGATAAACCATTTGAACATTAATATTATAATTGCCTTCGTACATAAATCGTAATCTGACTTTGAAAGTATAATATAGCAAAAGTATAGAAAAGTTGTCTATTCAGTAATATGGATGTTTACTTTAATATTAGACGAAGACCGCAGGTTTGCAATTTACTCAAGAAATTGATACTATATTCCGAGACACGACAAATTGCCCAATCTACGCACACTGAAGACACACTGAAGTAATATATTCAGGGGTCTTTGCGCTATCGGGGTTTATGATTTAATTAGATTTGCCAGTGAAGGTGAGAGAAGATTTATACATTTCACTTTTCTCCTGCAACTACTATCACAAAATTACTGGCAACATAAATTTGTCTATAGGTGTACATATTGCTGGTAAGGATAAAAGGTAGTTGGTGTTTTTATTTAGGATACAGGAACATATTCACTGTAGTCTGTAGATAGGATTTCAGTTCTTCAACACATCATAAAATCTTAACGGAGAATTTTAAAAGTTGTACTCACAACTTTTCCAAAGATTCTTGAAACAAATGTAAAGCTACTGTCTCATCAAGTAAACATCCAAATTATATATGAACACTTTACCTATACTAGAATGTCAAAAGAGATGTAAATAATACGATTTGGTAGGATGTGATTTGGTTCGTTGTCACAATGTAGAAATGTTAGTATAGGTATAGCAATGTAGAAATTTTAGTATAGCATTTGATGTTGAAGAATGTGTGTGAAAAGTTCAAACTGTGTGTGTGAAATAAGTGAATAAGTGTAATAATTATTGAAATAAGTGTTAAATTTGAAATCAGTGAAATAAGTTTAAGCGTTAACACAGCAAGACCACAAACAAGCTGACTTTGTGATTCTAGCGTTATATGGTGCATTGATATTACAAGAACATTACCGTATTTGTCATTTATATGTCATTAAGTAAATTATGGGGTGTCATGAACCAAGTAGCACTAGTAAAATTTTAGTATTATTGAATTTATCTATTTTCTGTGTATAATTAAGCTATTATTTTGAAGAGAAAAAAAATGATAATATTTCTATAAGTAGAAAAATGCAAATTCCTGTTCCATAAAAGTTCTAACTTTATGCAACTTAAAAAGAACATTTATATATATAATGCGGCTTCAGATTTGTTTTAAGTCAGTGTGTGACAACTTTAAAAAAATACAGAAGACATAATAAATTTATATTTCTATTTACTTCCTTTTCCTGTCATTATAGGTCACCTATTTTTGGTAACAGTTTTCAGAATTTTATCCCCCACTGTTTTGTAGAATATTTAATACTTTATCACACATTATTCGTTTATATTATGATATTACATATATAAAATTACTTACAAATATAATGATATTTCTAAAATTGTAACTCACATGTAACCTTTCGACTTTTACTATCACGGATAGTAACTGAGAATTACCTCAACTGTGTGATATTCAAATCGTTATGCTGTATTCAAGGTAACCTACTCATGAATTATCGTTGAATTATTATATATACACTTCAGATTGTATATTAATTGCATTCTAATTAAATATCTGTTCAGCAAATTAGAATACCGTATGTTGTATGTATCAATTATCAATTGCTTATATAATAGATATTAAACTAGCATAAATTTCAGTAGTCTATAATATTTAAAAGTATGCAGCATAATTAGGAGATATAGAAGTTTATCAATTTTGTTAAATTTAGTTTGCATGTTAAAATACGGTGAAATCTTTTTTTTTTACCTAAGCTTATCTGAAGTTAAGAACTATGTATAATGAATTATTGATATTTGCTATATTAATTCTAATATGCTATTTAGTCACCAGAATGCCCATTGGAAAAGATCCTAGCTTAAATGTATGCATGCAATTGAGATCCCTGTAAGCAAATTTGTGTATCTAGAGACCCTATAGCTTTTCAGAACATATAAAACATTCTCTCATAAGTTTTTATAGAAAATATGTACGACAATTTAAGATTATCAATAATGTCATTTAGAAATATATTAAATCAAAAAAGAACATTTAATTTCTTGTTTGAATAACTTAAACTGTATAAATAATTTTACAATTCTTAAAAAGTTATTAAGGTCCTCCAAACATTACAGATTTAGAAATAAATCATAAAATTATTCTGAAACGGGAAATTTCTACAAAATTGTCAACGATAAAGTCCAAAATAAAGTTAAAATAGCTAAAAGAGGAATATTTTCTAAATTTGAATTACAGTCGCGATTTAGCTCAGATGCGATCATTTTTGATAAACCTCAACAAATCACGCTAAATGATCAACAATTCACACACAATCAATTTCATTTTACAGCCCATAATTCTAACGCATGCCACGAAACCTTAATTCGAAAGAGCCTAATAAACTCCCTCCCCAATGAATATTATAAAGCTATTAACTCCTCATTCCCTAAGATCTGCCTAATGGCTCGACAGACCTTCGCGCTGTATTCCTTCCCAAGCTTCGAAGGGAAATCGAAGAGAATATATCCCACCTGATGTCACGCAGGCTTTCATTTAGAATAGTTTTCGTGACTGTGACCACAACTGGTATCTACATCTTTACTCCCTCTCGACATCTATTCTAATGTCGGTATTTCTCAGCCCACTGTATTAAATGGAACATTTCAGAACCACAGGCGGAATGGGTAAAGTTATAATCCATCGCCGCTCGATATTGCACTGCATTTCTGGATATTATTCTATACATCTAGCATGCGATTTTGGGTCCTGAAATAACACTGATTCAACGGCCATTTAATGAGAGGATCTAGTGCGTTCCAATTTGTATTTTGGTTCCTCAAAAGCAATGATTATTAACGGAGACCTTTTACACATAGTACCTGTTTCAGTAACCACCTAGTTTCAACATATTGTCTACTTCAGAAATAATTTTTGTAATAAATTTATAGAAAAATAAAATAAAGAAAGCTGTTATATAAGCTTTTCTATATCTTGTGGTTTATTTAATTTTAGAATTTTATAAGAAATCATTTATTGAACGCACAGAGTAATGCACAAAATGTCTTTTAAAGAAAACGTAAAAATTACTGAACATTTAATGTACAGATTTGAGTATTTTTGAAAATTTTTGTCACATTTTTACATTATTCGTTTTGTGTCGAAAGAATGATGGAATACAAAACTTGTTTATTTATGAATATTTGTAATACAGTGTAGAAATCGAGTTGGATCAGTTAGAATTATACTTTAGATGTGAAATAAAAAACTGCTTTAAATTTAAGGGATATTCTCAATAACTTGTACTCCGCTTGAGATACATTAAAAATGTTTAATAACAAAACATATCAGATTGTGTGTGTGTGTGTGTGTGTGTGTGTGTGTGTGTGTGTGTGTGTGTGTGTGTGTGTGTGTGTGTGTGTGTGTGTGTGTGTGTGTGTGTGTGTGTTTTTTTTTTTTTTTTTTTTTAATAAGAAGATCCAGGTTAAAGTAATATATTAAATGTGGGTGGATATTCTACACACACAAATTCAAATACCACAATTATTATTGAATTACAGATTTTGAATTTTTAAAATATTTTGATTGTTAATATAAATGCAAGTATTATAAATTTGTGAGTATAACTTACTACAAAACATGCATCTAAAAAAATCACCAATGCGCACTTTTCTTTTCTATCTTATAAAATCTTTCGAACAAAGTTTTAAATGAAAAATTTAACTTACAAGTGGTTTTTTACAATTCTTAGATTGTCGTATTATATAAATAGAAAAATTGTTCCAGAAGCATATCTTGGTTCCTTCGTCAGATTACTACTGCTATTTGTCAAAAAATATTCTAAAATGAACCTTATTTTGCTTTAAAGTGATTGTAAACATCAAAAAAATGTATAAATTCAAATTACAGTAAAGAAAAAACTCTTAACCCGCGATCACTCGCGCGGGGTGTTCTGTACACCCCAGCAACAAGAAAATCTTCCCAGGATTCTAAAAAAAAGCGCGAACCACAATTTTTTCTGCAGCTGCCCATTTTAGATCATTGAACCTTCAGGCCTGATGCAATCCCTTTTTTTCGAACGATTGGAATGTAATGCCCTTCAAAAGTTTATCTGGGGGGGAGAACCCACGAGAAGTGAGCATATGTATACAGCTGCTCTGAATGTTTAGAAAATTAGTCCAGGGTGTAAATTTTTCTAGAGGTCTGAAATAAAACAATTTTTCAAACAGGTATAATTCATTTAAAATAAATTTAATGATTCGAATCTTTGCACATTATTTATAAAAGAATGGGGCTTCAGAAAGTATAAAATGTTAAAATATAATCATAATTTTAAAAATCATAAGCATATGAAAATTCTATGATAAATATTAAGTATTTTTGTGTTGCGCACGCTATTTTCTAAAATAAGTAGCCTCTGATGTATAAAAAATTTATAGAATTATAAAATGCATCATACTCTTTTAAGCCGTGCCTAATTTTAGTATTATATGTCTTTTGTATTTCAAAATATTTGTAAAAACATTGCAATTTTTTAAATATTTTAAAAAAAATGTATATTGTTTATTTATTAAAATATGAAGTTATTATTCTATTTATATAAAATTAGCTACAGTTAATGAGAATACATTTAACTTTATTATTCAATCTATAGCTGGTAATTAAAGCTAATATTTTAGAAAATATCGTGCGCAACGCAAAAATACAATATTTACATAGAATTTCATGCTTATAATTTTAAAAATTATGATTATATTTTAAACATTTTAACTTTCGAAGCCCCATTCTTTATAAATAATGTGTGAAAAGATTCGAATCATTTAATTTAAATTTAAAAGAATTATACCTGTTTGAAAATTGTTTATATTTTCAGACCTCCAGAAAAATTTAACACCCCTGAGACCCCTTAAAATATTATTTTTCTATACTTTCTTCTATCATTATTTCACTAATTATAAAGTATATTTATTACTGGTATAGACGTTTTACTGGTTTATGAAAAAATATAAAATTATTTGTTTTAAAATGAGAATTTGTATGTTTAGTTTAAATTAATGTTAGTCTCATTTGTATGCAATAAATTTAATAATTTTATTTGTATAATACAAAAAACATCTTGTACTTTATAAATATGTATCATAATGACTTAATTTTATTCTCATAATTAAATACACGTGTTAAAAGTTTGAGGTGTTCTCTACACCCCGCGAGTAACGACGGTAGAAAAACATGCGCAAGTGACCACGGGTTAATCAACAATATTTCTGAAAAAAGAGTTATAATTATAAGTTTAAAGCAATATTTTATAGTAATAAAAATTTGATCATGTACATACTTACGCAAGAACTAATATATTTTTATTATTGATTTTTATTTAAAAACTTGCATTATTTAATAATTTTTATTTACATTTATCACAGTTTATTATTTTTTATTTATATTTGTAATAATCATTTTATTTGAACCTTTCTTTACTAAAAATTTCATTTTTAAGAATGCTTAACACATAATGGTTCTTTAATCATCAAAAACGATCTTCTAGAAACAGATTATGGGAAATTACAGCAATTTGTTTTACAGAAACCCATTGAAACATTCGGATGAATTAAAAAAAACACGTTCACCCTTAAGTTATTCTAATGACCCTAACCATTATCCTTAATGACACTATTTGCATAAGATATGCTTAGTTTGATATTTAGATCAAGTTTTAGAAGCTTCGAAATAATAGTTGAAAGTTCTTAATAATTACGGAACTATGAACATGCACATTCAAGAATAGTAAAATTTATATTTCTGAAAAAATTTAAAATTATTAAAATAAAAAAGAATCCTTATTCCACAGGATCATTTGTTTGACAACATTCTACCCGATATATTAACTTGCACTCTTAGAATAAAACGCTATATATATTATGAATTCAATTAGTTTCATTGTCCCTTTGGAAGTCAGTCTGCTTCTTTTCTTTATTAACATTTTACTTAGATTTAGAAATATGAAATTTGGTTATATAACTAACAATTTCACACAATGAAATGGGGTTAAATTAAACAGTGATACTCTACAAAGCAACTGAAGGGTTATTTGCAACTCTTGAGCTGGTATCTCCTTCTCCTAACTACCACACCTAGACCACGAGAGGACATTGAGACCCACAGGCGGAGGATCTTCAGTGGTACCAGGATTTGAAACCACGACAATCTGTCTACGAGTCTTGATTATAATTCTAGACTGTCGTGGCTAAAGTTCAATTTTGTAAGTTTCATTCTAAATCGTTATAGTTCAAGACATTAATATCACACACGTATTGCAATATAATGTGCAGGAGGAAGCATTTTATCAGGAAGCAATCGGTAAATCTCAGAAATTATGAATATTTTTCCGTTGAAATGGATTGTTTTAATTAATACAGCTATGAGGGCGCACCCAAGGGGGTGTGATAACCCTAGCGTGGAGGCACGAGCATATTGAAAAGTGGGAAGAAAAAGATTATTTTAAAAAAATTATTAATTTACTGAAAGTAAGCAAACAAAATGTGCATTATGACTTTAAAAAATTAAAAACACATTAACTCTGATATAATACACTTATAAATGCATCAGTAATACACAAAGTATTTTATGATTAATTTAACAATACTGTTAAGAACAAGTTTAATAATTACCAGTGACCCTACGAGCTTGTCATGTACAAAATTATGTGCAAAAATTATCACTTATATTGATAATTTGTAAGGTTTATAATTAATTCCTTGACTGGCGAGTAAAAGTTACGTGATTCTCTCCCTAATGGCACCGTTTTCAGCGTATGCACGCGCATGTGGTGTATTGGGGGGAAGAGAGAGAGAAGGGAATAAATAAACAAATCCTCTGAAATAAGTAAATCCCTCGCAAACACTGTCAAGGTCCTTTTATTACATTCCAAAGCCTTCGGAATAATTTTATGAATAGCAGTGCACAGGTCGTACATCGGAAAGACGTATATATACGTTTGGGGCAATTAAAACTTTGGCGAGGGAGATGTTTATATACGCCGGTGGTACTTAAGAGGCTAAATCTGCATTGTAGTTTTAGCCTCAAAGTGTAGTATTGTTGAATTTAATACTACACGCTATTGTATGGATGGAGGGGGAGAAATATTATGATTGAATATTGAAAGTTTCAGGGGTACTGCCCTAAATGAAACAAGAATGGAAAAAGGAGAATTCTTTTTTTTCCACGCATTTCAATAAAATATTTAATTTATTAAATTAATACGATGTGTGTTTATAACTATCCTTCCAAAAAAGTTTATTTATTTTTTTAATATTTTGAAGTTTTATTTAATATTCTATGAAAATGATACTGATTATATTTATAAATTTATAAGTCTTTAAAATGTGTTAATAAAGGCAATGTGTTCATATTTTATAACATTTTTTTAAAGGCATATATTTTCTATGTGTGCATAAAAAATAACGATTCACTATTTAATATTCAAACTTTTCAAACATTATTCAGCAACAGAACTTGCTTCCTGATATTTATTTATTGAAAATCGGAATTTTTCTGCAAAACTGTCCAGGTTTCTACCCGCTGAATTGTTAGTTTTCACCAAAGAATGAGACAATTTCTTCAAATACACATTGTTGTGACTTTCTAATCACTTTCCAAATTCGATCTAAGCAATGCAGAGCACGTCAGCCTTATACTAATTTAAATATTTAAGATATAAAGCTAATACTTACATCGAGAGAGAGATTATTATCTTCCTTAACATCCTTAAACATCAGTTAGAATTTCTTACATGTTGAACTAAAATGATTCCAATATTAACTTCTCAAAATAATGTCTTAATCCCCGTATGATAACTATCCCGTTCAGCAATTTCCTCTTCATTTGGATTTAAATAGTACCCCTTTTTGACATGAATCGGTTCCGTTACAAAAAAGATGTCTTATATCTATATAACGACATCAAAAGTATTTTCCCTGAGGAATAGTCAGAATCGTGAATAGAATCAGTTACAAAACATTAAATGAGTTACTTGTTTTGTTTTCATTTCCTTTTTAGCGACACATATGTTGTTGTGCACCTAATGGCACAAATTTGCAGCAAATTGCTGCCTATGTGCAACAAATGTATAAGTCAACTTCATTGCAGTCAGCAATGAAGTTGACTTATAATACATTTCCTAAAATATGTACATTTTGTGCTATAATTTTAAATGCTCATATTAAAATTTTTCCCTTGTTGATAATTGTTAAAATTAAGTATTATGTGTTCCAAAAAAAATGATTGTTAAGTATCGCAGAGAAAATGTACTTCATATGACTTATTTTCAAATTTAATTCTCTTGACAGTAATCCATGAAGCCGAAATGTTAGGATAATTCACGTGGTTTTTTACATGGAATTACATTAGAGAATTTCGAAATTTAGACCCTTAGATGAATGGGATCACATAAGCTAGAGTTTCACTTTTTTAAAATGGCGGCATTCATGAAATATAATTTGCATAAAACTTCCAAGAACTTTAATAAATTCCTATTTTATATATATTTATTATTGTAAAATTAAATTACAAACCTTTTTTTAATACAAGGCTCAGAAATTAAATTTAAGACTTCAAAAACATTTCAATGAAATCATATATATTATATTCTTGATCTCTGTGAGGGTTTCGTTGTTTAAAATGTATATTTTATAGGTAGGCTTTGTTTGTTTGTTTTTTTTCCATTCTAAAAATGATATTTCAGAAAAAAGAAAAATTTTGAAAACAAAGTACAGATGTAAAACATGGAGGAAAAACTCGTTACTTCTAACAAATCGTGTTACGGAAATGGAATAAGGGAAACAAGAACTTAAAGAAAATCTTACTTCATTTCCAAAGTAAGAGTACTTAGATACAATCATAAAAGTAAGGAAACAAAATCATTTTAGCAGAAATTTACTTAGAATACAAAGCTGCTTAGAAAACAAAACTTGTTTATTTTTTCCAGTGCGTAGTAAAATAAACTACATTCTCTCCTCTCATTGTTGCAGAGAGAAAGAAAAGTTATTTAAATTATTTTGATAAGCCTTTCTTTGTAGCTAGATAAGCATTCAAATCAGAATAGTATTTCGGTACGTAAGATCTGTCTAAAACATATTTTTTCACAAGATCTGGGACATTTCCTAGTGTACTTCTGTACTAACTCAGAAGATATAATCTTGCTGTAAAGTTGGTAATGCTATCTGAAGTTTTCAGGATATGCATGATAATTTTAGCTAGAATCTCCTTAGCAGAAAATTAGATTCAAACAGTAGTATGTTTTCGAATAGAAGAACTAAATCTAGAGGTAAACAGTAAATTTAATTAATTGTGGGTTTTTTTTAACATTATAATTATCTGTGATAAATAATTCATAAAAATTTTTAAAAAATTTTCACAAAAACATTTTTTTTTTTAAATAACGAATAGAGGGGCGAATTGTTTTTTTTATTTTTTGTCGAGTTGTCTTTAGTACAGAAATTCCAAATCAATGCACTTAAGGAAATTTATATACTTTCTTTAAAAAAAAGGTTTTTTGTTTTTTTTTTTAATTAAGTAGACAAATGCTATACGTCAATAAAAAGATGTGAAATGAATATAAGATGAGTATGATACATATGATAGAAATGAAGATAGATGAGTATAATAGAAAAAACAATTGGTTCAAATCAATTTTTAAATTTTATGCATTAACGCAAATGAAAAAATTATAAATGATTAACACGTTTTATTTTATCTTTTAATGCAGTTTTAGATGTCACAAAACCGCATGAAGTTTCTCGTAATTGTTTTAATAACGTACACGGTAATTCATAAAGAAGTATGCACTTTTCAAATGCTGTAAAATAGCAGCAGTCAAAGACATGCACCACCTCAGCGAAACTTAAGGTAGATGTATTCTTAAAGTTTGTGTCTCACACCAGCCGGAAGTGATTTAGACAATAGCGTGCGTGTTGTATGACTAGTCCAGGGGTACTCAACCTTTTTTTTTTTTTCGGGCCCCATTTCATATGTTGGGTTTTTTTACGGGGGGCCCCAACATGAGAATTAATGGAAAAATGGAGGGGGTTTAGTTTAGTTTGGTGTTTTTATGGCAAAGGGCCAGTTTCCATTACTGCGCCAAACATTTAAGTCTGTGGTCTGGGCGGGGAAAAAAAAAAAAAGAAGAAGTTGGATGACAAGATGGAGGGGGCGAAAATAGAGAAGGATCATGGGGGGACCCCGGGGGCATTTACACCCGTGTTTCCAAAATAGTAAACCCCTTGGGAAAAGGAAAAGATTACTAGGGGACCCGGGGTTGTTGAAAAGCATTCAAAAAAGAAAATCCATTTTATTTAAAGGCATGACAAATTTGAATCTACAGGTTATTTCTGAAAAAGCAAAAGTCTTGGGCCTCCGGCTGTATCGCAATAAGTCGACGACAGAGTTTGCACCGCCAATCAACGAAGCCTTTGAAATTCAACTATTTACCTAATAGTTAAATAAAAGATCTGACTGAACACCTTGTGATTTCTTCGTTGGGGTACATAAGAAACAAGATATTCGTCCCTCCCCTTCATGTCTATCTAGCAGAGCTAAAAAAGGGTATCACGGCCACTATGAGTGGATTTGATGTGGGTGTAAATGGATTGCCGGCTCGATATGTGTCGTATGACAAAGGCTTCAAACATAGAACATTTGTGACTGTCTCTACAAAAACTTAAAATAACCCCTGTATACAGTTCTGTTACAGGTGGCATATCATATCTTACATTGTATTCTTGACTGAATGTCAAAATTGTATTCTTGACTTGATTGAGTCCACTGAAATTGCATGCTACTTTATGAATCAGCCAGTATTTACATTTTTTCATACATGATGAAACATACTAATTTAATGACCTAATTGCTTATTCTAGTTCTAGAGTTAGCCATATTTATCATTGTATGTTAATTTGAGACGCAAATTTTATATCTTAACTCTAAGGAAATGTGTGTTAGATTAATTAAACAGAACAGTTAACGTTATGAAATATAACTAAAGTTTCACAATTAGAACACCCATTTACACTTATCGCTATCTAAATTGCAATACATAAAAAAAGCCTGATGCAAATTAAATTATGGGGACACAAAACCCCCAGTTTTAAACCCCGGGATCACTTGGGAAAAAACAAACTAAAGTTCTCGTGTATGGTATCTCACAACCACATTCTGTTTTTACCATAAAATTTGTATACAAAGGTGAAAAAGAAAGAAAAGTAGGAAATACAATAAGTTTATTACACTTTACTTCGTTTTTCTGTTTTTTTTTATTATGTCACTCGGTACTTTGTTTATACACTTACGGGTTTGGGGTGCGGGCTTTCAAGATGTTAATTTTTTTTAAAAAAATTTTTTTTTACTAGTTTCTACTTTTTCATTTTCAGATTGAAATTCAAAACACTTCAGAAATCAGCGTCTAGTTCGATGTTTAGTAGGTGGTTTCTGAGTACATAACAAATTAATTTGCGCATTTATCATAGCACCATTCAACAACACAAATAATATTGTCATTGGTTAAATATTACGTTTTCTAGCCATTGAATAATATGTGTTTCTTTTATCAATGACGATAATTACTCCTTGAGTTACGTTAAGGAAGATATTATTTCAGATTTCAAACAAACCCAATGTGGATGGTACTGTAGATGAATCCATTGTATCACCACTATTTATTGTTGAAAGTAGAAGACAATTCCAGCTGTCTTGCGTGTATATAAAGCAATTGGTGTACCTTTTTAAAATTAAACACGTAGGAGGAAACTTCTGTATTCTTTCAATTCAAAAAATTTTAAATTTACTTTTTTACTTTCTCTTGTTAATCCAGCAATAGTTTTTTCAAAAGTTCATCTGGAAGTGGATAAAATTTGTACCAGTTGTCTCCTTTAAGATTCTATCTTCCCAAATGTTTTTGTATTTCTACATATAAAGCATTTATTTTCAGCATTGTCTCTCTTCTAAGTCTCAATCGAGTTCAGTGGAGTAATTCATATTTTCTATTATACTCTTTATTATTTGGTTCTTCCTCATCATTACCGCATTGAAACACCTTCATTCGAAGATTCTATTGTACTATATTTTTTTTATTAATTACTGTATCTATTAAATTACTTAAATATCATATTTCATCATCATCACTACTATAATACACCGAAGTATAAGAAGTCAGCTACATGAGAAGCTATCTATTCCCTCAAAACAAGTTTAGATGGAGCGTTGGGGAGAAAGTTAGACGGTGGACATCACATACTTTGGGAGAGAAGTGTCGGTTAAAGGTGAAATGATTAAAAATACAATCTTCTATGAAATGAGAACATGATTCAGAATCAATATAAATTGATGAAATATTACTGATTGATGTTCAATATAAATTGATGATTCGACATTGAATGAAAAGGACGTTGATGGCGACGTTGAAAATACATTTGGACGTTTTGCTGAGGTATGGCAGTGAGACATTAACATTACTAATGTCGATCTGATGTAGCTGCGAAGATCTTATGCCAAAATGGTCCTTCTCTAATTATTGACCAGCTATTTTCGATAGTTGATAGAACGGGAGAAGAGGCATTTCAATAAAGCAATGAAAAATGTTAGGAAAACTGAAAGGCTAAAGTTCATGACAAGTATGTGCAATGAACTTTTGCAATACAATCACAGTCATGTTATAAAGGTAAGAAAGAAGGCAAGCTTTAAAATCTTTGAAATATAGCTCTACTTAGTTTGTGTACTTCCCAGAGTCACTTTTACACTTTAAACAAGAGCACAAGGGTTCAAAAGTAGAATCCAGTACATTCCGTAACATAATACTGAACACATGAACAGTGTGGTTTTAAATAAGGCAGCAGTTCAGTGCTTTCACTCGGTACCTTAGATTCCTATCCTCCTCGTGTTGTAGGCAGAAGTGTGGCTCTTTTCTTATGGAAATGTCTTGTCAATTCATTTCTTATTCAATCCTACAGCAAAAATTACAGATGGAATGCTTGCCACTAGCGTAACTTTATATTCGAATAAAATCTGGGTATCTATTACATTTCTATTCTTCAAAGAAATTTAATTAATAATATATGTTATGCTTATTGAAAGCTTAGAAAGGCTGTTAAGTACAGATTACTGGCATTTTATGAATAGTGTATGCAATAGATTTACTGCAGATTGATAAGTGAAAATATGAATATATGCTCGTTCTCAGGTTTAATTTAAATATTTATACGGGAGAACTACTTTTATGAGCGAAAATTTATAATACCAATAAACAGCCACCAATAATATTATTAAATAGCTCAATGCACACAATGGTAGAAATTCTATACAGACAACCAATCACATAGTTTTTAAAAGCTCACCGAAAGCTCTTTCAAGAGACTCATAAATGGTGAAATGAGATACAAATTCAAAGTCATAAAGTCCAACCCAATTCTAATTATAAATCTCCATTTATTCTATCATTAGAATATCTTACAAATAATTACAATACAATGACCCTCACCTCTCGATTCTATGGAATCCAAGGGAGTTTATTTAGCAGCTGAGCATTCGAGATCAGTAACTATATTAATTGCATCAACCGATTTAGTCATTTCATATGCATATCTAACTAAATTCTAGGGGAAGGGAATGTATTACAGGTGAAATATTCCATTACTGAGACAATAAAAGCTTGATTATCAGGAATGGAATCACTGGAGCATTAAAACTGATGTTGCTTTGAATTATTTGATAACTAAGTAAATTAATTCCCGTTTAGGAAATATGTAGAAATAGATATGTATCTTAATATAATCGTTTCTTTCAGAAATAAAATTCTGGTCAAACTTATAGAATGGAATTAACTATTCCTGAAATTTAAAAGAATGATATTGCGTTATATATATAGGTTGATAGATCGTTTTATATACAGTATACATAATGGTAACATAATTTCATTGTTTGAATATTATTTTAATATGGATGTACAAAACATATACAAAGACAATTTAATTGAAACACGAAGTTATAAACTTACAAAATGATTTTTAATAACATCTTTTGAAAAAAATTAAATGGAATTTTGTAACTAATAAGTAAAAAAAAATGTCTTGAAAGAAACATTAAGCTAAGCTTTCAGTTTGAACAGTATTGAATCCCAGATTTTGATATGACACCATTGAAATAAATACGATTTTTTTTATGTATTATAGAGCTGTGCATTTCTGAAAAATGTATATATAGTTACATTTTTGAGTAAAAAAACTTCCTCACGATGTTTCTCTTATATATTTAACTTAGCTTTTCAGATTTAGATTAATATTTTCACAATATTTCAAAATATAATTCTAAACTAAAAAATGAATTATACGTGTTAGTTTTTATGATTAATCATTAAATGTTAGAGAAAGAAAGAAAAAAAACGAATTAAACAGTACAATTTGTTTTCCTACAATATCCTCAGTTAAAAAAAGTTTATATTATCTTTTCAGAAACTGATTATCAAACTAAAGAATAAAACAGAATTTTTAAATTTTAATGTTTCCTTGTTTAAAGCAAATTTCAAAGGCAAGGTGCATTTGGGACTGAAAATCTCACTATGAGAATCAACCATTGAACTCTATGTTATTTAATACAGATTATAAAGACTAAATCTTTGAGAGAAAGGGGCCCTCAGGATGAGACTGAAAATCGATGAGAATAAGGCCAAAATACATGCTTTTTACTAACTCATATTTTAACATTTCACACTTTAAAATTAAAGAGTATAATTTTGAAAGCTGTTGACATTTTCACTTATTTACGTTTGGAATTAACAAAAGAAACGATTGTGTTATTGAAATCCAAAAGAGAATTACTACGAATAATAGATGTCTTAATGGAATATGAAAACATATGAAATCGAATTTAATCAAAAGGAAAACAAAGGCTCTATTGCAGTGTTTCTCAAACTGTGAGGCGCGCCCCCTTGGGGGGGCATGATAACTCTACGAGGGGGGCGCAAGCATATTGAAAAGACGAAAACAAAAGGTTATTTAAAAATTACTAATTTACTGAAAGTAAGCAAAAGTAAAATAGTTTCTGATATAATAAAATATAGAATACACATTTACACCGATATAATACACTTATAAATGTATCAGTACTGTACAATATATATTTTATTATTAATTTAACAATACTAAGTTAAGAACAAGTTTGATAATTATCAGAGACCCCATGGGCTTGTATAAACACTTATCTTAATAATTTGGGCGGTTTATAATTAATTTTTTTAACTGCCGATTAAAAGTTACGCGATTCACTCCCCAATGCTACCGTTTACCACGTAGATGAACGTATTTTGACGTTTTTTTTAGGGGGAGGAGAAAAGAAATAAAAAGAAAGTCCACTGTGAAATAAGTAAATCCTTCGCAAACACTATCAAAGTCTTTTTACTGTATTCCAAGGCTTTCAGAATAATTTTATGCAAAGCACTGCACAGAAAAGATCGCACTTCGGAAAGACATATATATACGTCCAGAAAATTAATGCTTTGGCTCAGCGAGACATTTACATACGTCGGGGGCAGAGGTTAAAGTCATATTGTAGCTTTAGTGTCAAAGTATAGTATTATTGAATTCAATACATTGCTATTGTTGGGGGGGCGTGATGAAAATGATGATCGAATAGTGGGTCGCGTATATTGAAAGTTTGAGAAGCACTGCTCTATTGTATAAAATCTTTTCTGATCTGTTTAAACTTATGCCTGTGAAACTTTGTCTATGTCTCGAATAGATAAGAACATGATAAGTATCAACGAAAGGAAGATTTTAAAATTTATTTTTGGAGGAATCCAGGAAAAGGGAACGTGGTGAAGAAGATCAAATTCTGAGATCTATCAATCATATTAAGAATTTGACATTGTTAACTTAATAAAAATACAATGAATTAAATGGGCAGAACACTTTTACAGAATGGACGAAGACCGCACCACTAAAAATAAATTCAATGCCCAGCCAATTTGCGCACGAAGAAAAGGCAGTCCAAATCTTAGATGGATTGATGTCCTAGAAAAATATCTCCTAGTCTTTTAAGAGCTAAGAATTGGAGAACAATTGCGTCTTGAGAAGGTCAAGGCCGATACTGGGCAATCGAGCCACTGAGGGAAGAATGAAAAACGAAATAACATGAAAAGAGTCATATTTGAAAATGTTTTCCTAATTGCAGATAATTACTTAAAAAACTTTCAAGGAAAATTTCATTTTGTAGAAATGGAAAAGTATTTAAGAATTATCCTTAGTTTTGAAGCCAACATAAAAACAAAGATTAGAGAAATGTTAAAGTTCATATTTATTGAATTTTCAGCTAAAGTCGAAAACTCGTTCCTCTGTTTGAAGTTTTAATCTTTCTTTAAACCAATAATATGTTTTGGTTTTATTCCCTCTATTTAACTTGTTTTCTTTTAAGAAACTCAGAAAATAACGTTAAATAAACTTCTAATAATTGTAGATCACAGTAGTAGAAAGGGTATTTCAGATTTCTTCATCTAAGCCTTTGAAACTATAATTTTTTTGGGTGAGATTTACTGTAGATTTGGTGTCACACTGATGGTATAAGTATTGCTTTAAGAAATTATTTTCCTCACTTACCTTGTTCTAAGCTAGAATCTTTCAGGAATCTCCAGCGTTTTTCTAGGGGATCCTCTCATTCAGTGTTACGATTTTTCTCTTTTACAGACTATAAAAGGTCTCTTGAAAGAGATTTAAAGATGCAACCTCTTAAACTAGATCACTAAATTGCCCCCAAGGAAATTACTCTACTAGAACATGTGTACTTCGATCAACAATATCAGTTCAGTTCTTCTATTCAAGAATATAAATTTATTTACAGAAAAAAAAAAGTATTTTAAATGTATGTATAAGTAGCAGAGACAATCCAAGAATTATCGAGGAACCATCATATAACTCATTAATGTGTTGGGAATCAGCAAGGGATGTTCAAATTCTTAGTAGTTCACGATGTTAGACTGATACGAAAGTTTAAGAGCAACTGCTCAGGAAATCCAAATTCTTCTGTTAATTGGCTGTAAGATCCCGTCTAGATAGCATAGGGACTCTAGAATATGTTCTGGAGAAGCAAGCCTAACTTGGTGCGATGATATCGAAGGATTACAAGCACCACCTTTGGCCAAACTGACGGCAAACTCATTATCTTCAACTTGAAGTGACTGGAGTGGAAAACGGTGGACTTGTAAAATGGTTTTAACTTTCTTCGTAATAGTAACTCCAATATTGTTTCTTACACTGGGCCATTTGGATAGAACTTTAACTATCAGACAAGATCAAAATTTCATTTGTATCATGAAGTGACAAAACCGACTCAAGGTCTTCATTTATGGTACATAACCCCATCTCTGTCAATTTTTTTTACGAATTTTTGCCCCCAAAAATACTTTTTTATTGCACAAAATTAATATATATTATATCTTAAAGTGAAAAATGCAAGTTATTTTTAAAAAATAAGCAATTTTTTAATTGGGATTTTAAGTTGGAAAAAATCCCCATATCCTTTCACTGATCCCCAAATTTTTCCCTTCAATGCCCCTTTTGGTTTAAATTTAAAAAAGTCCCTTTTGGGAAATATATATTTTAGTTATCCCCTGTTTTTGGTGTTTAAGATAAATATGTACAAAAAATAAGAAAAGTATTTCTTTAAAAATATTTAGAATAATTTTTAAAAAAAGGTTTTTGGGCGGGTTTTAGGAAAAGAAAAATTTTTTTGGACATAGGGAAAAAAAAAGTAAAAATTTCATTTTACTTTAATTTTTTACTTACTTTGTCAAACAAAATTTTGATAAATATACATAAAAAGACAATTTTAAAAACTTTTATTTAAAACCACCATAAATAAAGTTAATTTAAAACCCGGGAAAAAATATAGGGTGGGGGGTTTTGTAAAGAAAGTAATAATAGTTGTGCCATTTCGTAGAAAGATTCAAAAATCCAAAAAATATCACGGAAATTAAAAAGACGTGTAAGTAGCGACGAATTCAGTTTCAAGAATAAGTATTTCTTTGTGTCACATGCCATGCGAAGTCATCGAAATGGTCCCAAAAATGCCGACGCCGAAAAAAAAAAACAAAAATATCAAAGCTCCTCTTTGGAAATCTTATTAAACCCTTTTTTTTTTACCATCATTCATTCTATCTTCCACATAAACTTCACAGCTTCAACTGGGATATTTTCAATTGTCCCAAGAGCCAGTTGCATTTGATAATTAGGGAGATTTGTGTTTGCTTGTTCATCTGGGCGGGGAAGTCAGTTTGAAAAGGAATAACTATTAAGTACTCTAGGGACAAGTGATGTCGTTTAAAAGGTATAAGATAATAATAATAATTTAAAAAGCCATTTGTTTGAGTTGTTTTCATAAATATTAGTTGTATTTTGCTTTTCTACTGTGATTAACTTTCTAAGTATTTGTAACCCGGGCCCTCGCCTTTTTTTTTCGCAAATACTGGGGGGTGTAGAGCCCCAAAATTTTTAACCGTGTATTTAATTATGAAAAAAAAATTAAGTCATTATGTTGATATTTATAAAGTACAAGATGTTTTTGTTTTAAAAAAATAAAATTATTAAATTTATTGATATAAATGAGACTCGTAAAAAAACTAAACATACAAAATTTTTTCATTTTAAAACACATAATTTTATATTTTTTCATAAAAATATATAAAACGTAAAAAAACCAGTAATAAATATACTTTATAATTAATGAGATAATGATAGTGAAAGTAGAAAAAAAATTTTTTAATATTTTTCCCATTCGGGTAGACTGTATACAAATGCTCAATTTTTCCGGGAGAGTTCTCAGCCCCTCGATAAACTTTGTAGTTCTTTAAATTTCAATCATTCGAAAAAAGAAGGATGGGCATCAGGCCTGTGGTTCAATGACTTAAAAAATTTCGACAGAAAAAATTTGGTTCTGCGCATTCTTTTAGAATCCAGGATTTTCTTTTTGCGGGTGTAAGAAACCCCCCGCCAGGATCGCGGGTTAATAAAAGTACTGTTCTGAAAAAAACAAGTAATATAAAATAAATTAAGTTAATTCCTACTTAGACCAACACACACACACACAAAGAAAAATTTTATTTTTGAGCTACTTTTTATTAAATAGTTACAATTAATATAAACATGTATATACATAGGACAGAATCACAACTTTAAATGGTAGTTAATTTTTTTTAATTATCATTAAAGTATCATATCTATCAAAACAATCTGTATAAAATTTCGTTTTAAGAAAACTTTAACAGGTGAAAAAAAAACATTTTCAAGTTTTTACACAAGTCCCCCAAAAAGGGGCCCAAGTCCCAAAAAAAGTGAATGTGGTTTAATTTGTAATCCTTAAATATAGTTTTAATCAATTAATTTTTTAATAATAAAAATTTTTTATTATCCCAAATAATTATGTATATAAAATTTCAGCTCAAATGAGCGCTATAAAATTTTTTTATTAACGATTGAAAATTCCCCCAAGATAAATAAATAAATAAATATATAAGTTTTGAGGTTAAAATAGGGAAACGAAAAAAAAAAACTAACATAATATGTTAAGAAAAATTTGTAAGATATCAACAACTCTCTTGTAGTATGAGTCGGAGTCAAAGTACTGAACCCATCAACATGTTTTCTTTTATGTCTTGCCCTTTTCGGTGCCTAAGATATATTTCCTGTGTATGTTTTTTTGGGTGTTTTGCATCCGTTTAGATTTGGTTCCGGCTAATGTTAACTTAACTAGTGGGACAAGATCTATGCAGACTCTAAACAGTGTTTTTTATACGCCAGAAAATTCAATGATTAAGAAATGAGTTTATAATTATAGCAACTACACAATTTTATATGCTTTTAAAACGCTAGTGTGATTCATTTTTAGTCATCAACTGTTTAATTTTACTTTCTCAGGGGATACATAGTAGCACAGGTTCTATGATGAGTATTTTGGCGGGGAAGGCGAATTGTTTTAAATCAGAAATTGTGTTTTCAGCTGACCTTTTGATCGAATTGTGAAGATTGCCATTTTTGTTCCGAAATAGTATTTAATACTAATAAGTAAGTGCCTTATTATTATTATTTTTTTTTCCCTTTTTATTTATTTATTTTTTTGTATATTAGCTAACACCTTAGAAAATGATTTCACTATACGTTTTAAGTGAACAATGTATGTAATTAATTTTACAGCTGAATAACTTTGAGGTACTTATAAATACCGTGGTAGCACATTAGGTGTTAGAGCAAGAGCCAATTTTTTTTTCCATCCGTGTGCTTATAGTTGCTTTTTGTTGTATTGCAGCGTCATTAATATAGTGTAATAGAGTTATGCTTTTCTTTTTGGCATTTCTGCTGAGTCTAACTTATTTGTTTTGTTTTTCATTGTTTAATTTTAACCTTTTCAAAATATTTTGAACTTTTACTGTGTAAGCTTGCCGCCCAGCCAGTTTGGTGGATATGAATATCGGCTTGTAACCGAGTGAGTTTGGGTTCGATTCCTGGGTAAGGCATGGTTGTATCTCCTTCGGAAAAAGAAGTCTTTCGCCTGTAATGTATTTCCGCCTCGAATAGAAGGTAGCACACCCCTGCTGTTGTATGCTGGGATCATCATTTGTAATAAATGTTTATATTCTTCTGTTTGTTTTGTATGTTTCTGTTCTTTCACTCGCGCGCGCGTATTTCATATGTATCCAAGGATAAAACACACAAAACAATGTGTAAACTTTTTTTTTT
>BMAV01027058.1:0-10048 GCA_019973955.1 Trichonephila inaurata madagascariensis
TAAGTAAAATTGAAAAATGTAATTCTGTTGTTGCTGGGTTGTGGATGAAAAACTTTATTAGGATTGCGATTAACATCTTATAATCCTAATATAAGTTAATTTTTATAGAATTCATCTAAACGGGGTCTTCTCCTTTTTTTCTAAAAGAATTATTTTTGCTGTAGTTCACTTTTTTGACAAGAGGATTTGTGATTTGTCTCAAAATGTGGTTTTAGAGATGATCTTCTGTATACCTCTATCCAGAACTTAAAACACAACCTCTTTGTCGCCTTTGCTAATCATGCCATATTTCTAGATTCAACAAGTGGGAAATTTTCTGTTATACATTCTATTTTGCACTTTTTCTCCTTTTGCTGAACTAGCTATGTTAAAAAACAGTTAAAAATCGTAAATATAACATCAACTTTAAAATACAATTGTGTTGACGAAGTTGACAATGCTATGCATGGACATATTTTGCATCATAAGCAACTGCAGTTCAAGACATAGCTAAGGCATAAATAAGTACAATAACAAACCAGTGTGCTCCCTGCCTCCCCACAACTGATCACTCGCGTTTGTTCGTCACATTTCAAAGTGAATTTTGTTATTTTGAACTAAAATGCAAACCATATTCATCGCTGGAGTGCACAAAATATTACGTAATGTGTCATTGTGATGGCAAACGTGCCACGAGTTCCCCATCCCTGATCTAGGAAATATCACACGTTTTCCCGACCCGTGTGTTGGTGCACCACCTAATTGGAGAATGAAGTTGTCAATGTAATTCTACAAATGTGACATCAACCAAAGAGTTAACATATCTAAAAAAATGGCCCCCTTGACAGTTTGCTAAATTCAAGAACACAAAAAGTTTTTGCCGCTACAGATGCCACCATTTCGACAGACTAATATCATGACGCTCATTCGCCACTATTTTACGCCACTTCAGTCCAAAAACGGCACAAACTTTAATAGCACATCTACCTTACGGTTTGCTGAGTTGGTACGCATCTAGGACTGTTATGTTTTCCAAAACTAAAATTTTTTTTCCCCCCGGTTCCTTAGGCACTTTGAAATGTTACATCCGTCTCACTGTTTGCAGAGCACCTCCTTCTACAGTTCTTACCCTGCTAGTTTTAATTCAGGAGGGATTCTTCCTTTACTCTGCTTTTTTTTTTTTTGTTTTTTGGGGAGTTTTTTCATTATTCAACATCTTTGAACCTGCCGTGTCATGGCCTGGCAATCAGCAGCTATAAGGAAAGGATAGTGGGATGGTTTGAACAATCTTGCTTATTTTTTATCTTAAGACATCCCAAACCACCACTTTATAAATCAGTACTGTAAATTAAGAAAACCATTTGCAATTACAGTATAGAGCATAAATTAGTCCATGGACATTTTTAAAGTTGTTAATTATGATCTTTTTTTATCGTTTTACTATCTTTTACTTTTAGACTTCCTTATTCTTTGTTGAGTCATTGTCATTGTAAGCAAAAAAAAAAGATTTCTTGAGCATAGTTTTGTGAAATCTTGAAAACCCCCGAATTATTTTTCATTGTAATACTTTTGAGTGCATATCAACATCAAATTTTAAGTTTTCATTTTCCAAGGATCCAATTTCTCTTAAGGGGCAAAAATCCCTCTCTCGTAACTCGCTAGGCTGGGGTATGTTCGCTTTTTTTCTTTTTTTTCTTTTTCCCCCAAATACACGGTTTCCAAAAAGGGGGGAAAACGTGTTTTCGAAGTCCCCGAAAAAAAAAATTCAGTAACAATAAAATTTATAGATCATATAAAAAAAAAACAACTTTATACAAATTTATGCAAAAATAAAGCTACTTTTTTTTTAATAGGAAAGAACAATGGGGTAAGTGAGAAAAAATATGCATTATCGGTTTCAAAAAAACCCGGCGTAACTTTTTTTTTGATTTACAACTTTTTCTTACGTTTTGTTGACAATAGGCAGGGGGTCCCCAATGTATAAGAAAGCCATTTCAATCATTAAGGTGGAGCGGTTGATGGATGGAAATGGGGTTTCACAGACTGATGCTGCTGGCGATCAAAGTGTCTTGAGTGTCTCTGGAATTAATATCAAACCGGGATCTTTCCAGAAACATGTTCCCAAACCCCCGCATCCCCGCAGGGGGAACCATTTTATCGCTCTTTTTGGCCCCAAAAAGGAAAAAGGATTGCTGTGTCCAACTTTTGAACCCCTGTAGCATCAGGAGAAGAATATCCGCTATGCGGTGCTAAAAGGGGTCTTCACAATACAGGTTTGGCGATGTTTGCATCCCCAACAGACGACTGAGAAGGATCCCTTATCTTGGACAAAAGAACCGTTTCCTGGGCCAGACAGGGATGGGGTTCTTCTTTTACAGACGAGTCCCGATTCACTGGAGACGATTGGACGCTTGTTTATCTGGGGAACGAAGTACCCGATATCATCAATCCAACCTTTGAAGCACAATTGAGGTGGTGGAATAATGGCTTGGGCAGAGATCTCACGGGCACACTGACCGGTTTCAGGGAACTTACGGTGTGAGGTATGGGATGAGATCCTTTATCGATCCGCCCATCCGTCAATTGGCAAAGACTTATTCTAGGATGATTTGAAGCCCCACCGAGCTGTTTTTTTGAGGAATATCTTGAGGGTTTTGGTTTGGAGTGAATGGAATGGCCAGCTCGATCTCCAAACTTTATCCTTTAGAGCATCTTCGGAACTATCTTGTGAGACAGGTTGCTGCCTTAAGTCATCCTCCAAGGTGTTTAGGAGGACTGGAACAAAGCTTAATCCGTGTCTGGTCTTCGCTTCCCATTTTGGTAACCGACAACTTAATTAACTACAAGGAAATTTGATGCCGCTAATGCATTCAAGCTAGGGATGGACATATCCTTTATTAAAACCCATTTTTGTTATTTTACCACATAAAACTGTAATTATGAATTTTTCCGAGAATTGACTTTTCCAGTGAAATTGCTTTTTGTAAATCATCTTTGAATTTTTGTTGTAAATCATCTTTGAATTTTTGTTATGTAAACTTCTATCTTGCAGTCAATACATAACTTTTTTGGTCACATGTCATCCAAATTTGGTATTTCTGCATTCTTTCCAACATATATTTTTTCAAGATTTTATTTCATGTCAACTGTAATCTTTCAAATAATCATGCTCAAAATATTTCTGTTATATAAATTATTTTATTTCAGAAGTCTATAAATTTTTTATTTTATTTTTTTTTTCTTATTCTATGAAGGTAGAAAAAAGGGAAAATAATTCTGGAAATCCAAGGATATGAGGTGGCTCCCGAAGATCCATTTTCATTACATCGTGGCACTTTCAGTGCAAGGAAACTATTAACTTTTCAACAACGAATATTTTTCTTGGTTTGCCTGAGGGACTTGTTATGCCTCTGATTACATCATTTAGGTCAAGATGAAAGTCCTTACATGGACTTTTATATTTTTTATGACATATCATTCTGGGTGGGGTGAGGACAGAAGATTACCCCCTTCATATTTCCGGGGTATGATGGAGCGAAAAACCCTTTTTTTTTAGAACTAATGATAAAAAAAAAAGTTTGGGAATGTTTTTTTTGGGGTTTGGAAATGTTAGGTTACTTTTTGTTGGGAAAATGTATGTGAAATTAAAAGGGGAAAATAAAATTAAAATAAAATGTAAAATTTTTTTATATACTTAGGGGTTTGGAAAAATTGTTAAGAGTTTTTTTTCTAAAAAAGTCTTTTATTTTTTAAATAAAAATGAATATATTTTTTTTTTTTTTTTTTTTACCATTATTTTTTACTTGTTCTGATGAAATGGAAAATTTTTTACAGAGTTATTTTTAGACTTAATCGCATTGGAAATTTTTTAAAATTTTTTTTTCGATAAAATTGGGCTTTAAGTATTGGTTTGTAGAATGATTATTGCTTATTTATTTTTTTAACTTTTGGTTTTCTATATATGTAAAACCCGTTTCCCCGCTTTTTTTTTAGGAAGTAAATTTTTACTCCTCAATTGTGAATTTCAAAAGATTTTAAATTTTTTTTTTGGGTAATCCTGATATTAGTTAACAATTAATAGTAATTTGTGGAGGGGGATTTGTTTTTGTCTCAAACACTTATGCTTTAGGAATATTATTTGATTATTACATTTCATTTTTCTCTCAAACTTATAAGCACTTCAGACTTATGTTTACACAACACATTCAGATAAATCCTTAGATTTAGAAATAATAATGAGTTTTAATTAAATTTGTTCCTCTTAGTCTCTATTGAATCCCTTTTCGATTTTTCCATTGTGGCCGGGGGTAGCCGAGGGGGTAAAAATGGATCGTGGTTTTACTTTGTCAGAGTTCGATCCCAGTCCCCAAAAAAAGACCCGCCGGAGGAAACGATGCACTTTAAAAATCTGTCGAGTTTTTGAAACGTCCCCCCCCGTTGGTGGGGGGTGGTAGTTGGGAGGGGTTTAAGTTTCGGGTGTCGTCCACGTCACTTGACCATGGTTCAAAATTACGTGGTCCGTCCCCAAAAACCCCCTCGTGTTGCGGGAACATTTCGGACGTTAATATTCAATCAATCAATCAATCGACTTTTCATTTCCTCTCTCATCACTGTACTAACTGAATAATTTAAATAACGCTTTTCAAGTATCTCTAAAAAAAAGAAACCCAAAAGTGTTATGTCTGAAGGAGGTTTTTAAAAACTGGGACCTTCCGATCCAAAAAACTAGTATTTTAAAACCATCTTACCAAAACAACCGTCAGCAAAAATCAGGCTATTACTGGGTTTTTAAAAGATATCACACCGCCACACCTAATATTTCTGTTTTTTTCTTAAACTTTTTGGAAAAAAATTTTTTTAAAATTATTTTTTATAGCATATATAATACTAAAAAATAACAACAACAAAATAACCGATTTGAAAAATTTCATCTAAATACTCCATTATTATGCATTTCCCCCATTTTTTTAAACATGATTTATTTAAATAAATTTAATTGGGAAATTATAGTATTTTTTTATTGTTGCAGTGAAGACCTAAGATGCATATATTGACTACTTTCAGCATAACAAACTCCTTTTACAATTAAATTTTGTCCTAAAATTTGTACTTTTCTGGCCATACATTTAAAAAAAAATTAAACCCCTATTTTTTTTTTCCTTATTTATCATACGTTAGGCCTGAAGAGGTAAAAGAATAAAATAAAAACTGTAATGAAAAAGAAAATTAAGAGAATTCTAAAAAAAACACAAAACTGCCCTATATAATTTTTTTCCCAAATTTAATAGTCATTTTTACAGGGTTTGTCTTTAAACTTTTTAAAATTTACATAGTCACTATTGAAAATTCAAAATATAACTTACACATATCTCAAATGCCCAATTTTAAATAATACGCTAATTTTGCTATACCGGGGGGTATCAACATTTTTTATACTGGGGCCCCGCATACATATGACGCTATTGCACGCGGGCCGCATTTCCGTTAATTTTTTCCCACGTCCGGGCAACATGAGGATAGATGGGTGGGGGGGGAAAATGTTTTTAAACCAAGGTAACAGGGGGAAATTTTTAAAATGCGGAAAACGGGATCAAAATATTATCATTCTTCAGTTTTGTTTTTTTTTTTTTTTTTTAAATTTTTTTAATTTTTTTTTAAATTTTTTTTTCACTAACATTAAATTAGAAGCATTTAAGAAACACCCTTCAAAATTTTCCCTCCATTAAAGGGTTTCGTATGATTCCCCAATAATAAAACCCAAACTTCATAATGTTTTTGGGAAACTGTTGTGAAATTACCTTGACAAAACACTTTTTTTCCCCTTTTTTTTTCAAAAGGTTATTAAAGAAAGCCTACTTATCACCTTTTTAAAAAAGACCTTCAGGAAAAGTGTCATTGAACGATTCGTGTTTTTTTTTTTTTTTTTTTGATAAATACCCGCACCCCTTTTGGAAAAAATCAAAAATTTCGACCATGTTTTTTTCACTACAAAATAGTCAACTTCCCCTAATCGTCTTGTAAACCATATATTTTCTTGGAAATTTTTCGTTTTGCAAATTTTAAAAAAATTAAAAAATTAGTTCCACCCCAAAATAAATTTTCCCCCACCCCCGTTGTATGTTATCACAACCGTGACTGTTCCCCAAAAAGAAAAAAAAATACCCCCTTCGCACCCTTACGACAACGGCAAAAAAAGGAAAAAACAATGTACTTGATTTTCTCCCCCTCTTGACAAATAATTTCTCCAAGTTTTTTTAAAATAAAAGGATTTTTAAAGTAAACCTTTTTGGGGCAATTTGGGCCATGACCGGGGGCCCAAATTAAAAAAGGGTCGATGGGGGGCCGGTTGGTTTTCACTGTGCTCTAAATCCATATAAGTTTGGCTAAAAGAAAAATTAACCCTTTTTTTTTATTCACATTCAATTTTCACTGGTGTTTTTCCGAGCTAGCCCTCCTACCTACAAACTTGACTTGTTTGGATTATAAAAGGACGGGTCCCGGGGCCCCATATGTTTTTTAAAATTCCCCTTTATTTATTTTGGGGTTTAGGAGATTGTCTGCCAAAAATAGACAATCTTCTCTTTTAAAAAGAAAAAACTAATTTCTACTTTTAAACAAAATTTGAAATTGGGGAAAAATTATAGTTTTAAAATTAATTTTTTAGACTCAAATTTTCTCATTTAAAATTAAAATTAAAAAAAATTTTAAAAAATATATTTTGGGATTTTTTTTAGATTTACCCAATTCCAGTTTAAAAAAAATTTTTTTTGCAAAAAACAAAAGAGGGGGATGATTTCCCTTTTCACGTTATAAATTTTAAAATAACGAGACATATGTATTTTTTTTGTTTTTTAAAAAATTTAGGAAATTTTTTTTGGAAATTTCGAATTTAAAATTTTAAAGGGTTTTTCTTCTAAATTTTTTTTTAATTTAAAAAAATTCAGTTAAAAATACCCAAAAAATAATTCCCAAAAAAAAATTATTTTTCCCTAATTTTAAAAAATTTCGCGGATAAATTGGGAAATTGAAGTACAAATTTCCACGAGAAAAAAAGAAAAAAAAAAAGTTAATATTTTTTCATCCCAAACCTATTCCCAAGAGAAATAAAAACCCCAAAGTTTAATTTGTCCCCTTTTTTTGGGAATAAAATTTTAAAACAAAAAGGAAAAAATTATGTTTTATCAAAAAAAACTTTTGTTTTTTTTAAAAATTTTGGTGCGGAATAATGGCTTTTAAATTTATTGGAGGAAAAAATTCGGAGATGCAATTTTTTAATGTGGGTTTAAAAAAAGAACTTTTTTTTTTTTGTGTTCATAAAGGGAAAAACGAAAAAAATAATCTACAGTTAACTTTATTAAAAACTGATTCCCTTTTTATCGGGGGCTTACCTTTTTTTTTAGAAAAAAGCTCTAACCTTTTTTTGCCAGGTTTGCTTTTTATAGATTTTTTCATTACCTCCCTTAAATCATTTAAGGGATTTAAAAACAGATAAAACTTCCTTACGCTGCTGTCTGTTTTTTCTTTTCTTTTTCTTTTCCAAAATTTTTCTCTCTTTTTCCTCCTCATCTTGTTTTCCTTTTACGTTTAAAAATTATTCAAAAAAAGGTTTAAAAGTTTTTGTAATATTTTGGGCCCCTTTGGGGGATAAAATTTTATTCCACCAAACCTTTTATTTTTCCCAAATTTTTAAAACACGTTTTTTGGGAAAACTATATTTCCCCCTCCCTTTTTAAAATTTTAATAATTTCCCTTTTAAAATATACTAATCGGGAAAATAACAATAAAATTTTAAAAATTTTTTTTGAAATATATGTTTAATTTAAAAAAAAAATTAATACTTGGTGACTGCCTACCTTGGGAAAAATTCGATTTTGCCCCCCCTAAGGCATTTTTTTTTTCAAAAATCAAAGGGAAAATTTTTCTTTTCCAAAAAGAGTTTTTCTTTTTTCCCTTTCGTAAATAGAAATAAAAAATTATAAAGTGATTTTTTAAAAAAATCACTCTATGCCAAAAGGGGAAATAAAAAATTTTAAAAAGCATTTTTCTCAAAATTTGGGTTTTTGAAAAAAAAATTTTTTACCAGGTACATGATATCTTAAAGGGAAATAATTTTGATAAAGTTTTTAAAAAATTTTGTGAGAAAAGTTTTTTTTTCCCAATTTTTTTATAAAATTGACTATAAATTTTTTTTGTGGGGGAAAAATTTTTTATTTGGGGGTTTTCATAAAAAAAAAACCTTTTTAAAAATCAAAGTTTTTTCCAAATTTTTTTGCATAATTGTCTTTTAAATTTTTTTTGCATTTTAATATTTTTAGATTTTAGTTCATTTTGAAGAGCACCGTAATAAGGGGTTTGTTAAAAAGAAAATTATGATGAGGTTTTATTAAAAAAAATTTTACAGTGTTTTTCCGGGTTTTTGTAAAAAAATTTGGGAAAATTTCCCCTTTAAAACCACCATTAACCCATAATATTTAAAATTTCCATTTTTTTGTATTTACATATTTTTTTTTTTTTTTTTTTTCTTCCTAAAACATTTAATTTTTTTCAAAAAATTTTTTTTATAAAAAAAAAAAGGGCCCGGGGGGCAGTCACATTAAGAAAAAATTTTTAAAAAGTCGGTTAATAAAAAACAAAATATTTTAAAAAATCAGTCTCAAACGAGTACAAAATATGTTAAATCAGATTAAAAAAAAGTTTAAATAATTAATGTTTTTCTAATTTTTTAAATTATTGGCTGTAATTTAAACCTCATGGTACATATATTCTTACTTAAAATAAAATGTATTAACTATAAATCAGCAAAACGAGCTCATATTGCAATATAAGATATTATTACACGCAAATTTTCATTACGAATTTCATTTTCATTTTAAACTAAATAACGATCGAAGGTGCACGAACTTGCACCTCTCAAAGGTTACTTCTAATTTAAATAATACAACTTATTATCATGTAATCTGTAGATTCTTAGAATAGATAAAAAAAAACTCAAAAATTTTAATTAACTATTAAAAATAATAATTTACTTTTTCGTTTTCTTGTCAAGTCGGCCATTGCTAGGCCCAATATTCATTTTTGAAAAGCCCTGAATAAAAGATGCTTAACTTTGAAAAAAATATATATGTAAAGCCTAAAATGCTTCTTTTTAAAAAGTTTCAGTCAGTTAATTTTTTCAAGGATATCATTTTAGTTTATTATCGTTTTCTAACTTCATCATTGTATTTTAGTGTTAATTTAGCTTTTATTGAATTCCTTTAACCTAATTAAACCAAAATGAAACATTCACTTTAACCGAAATGGGCAGCCTCTGTTTATTTTTAAATAATAACTACTCCTATAAAATCCAGCTTTCTAAAAATGGGAGGTCAGTACCGTTTATAAATATTAGGTAATAAACAAATTCATGTATATGAAAACGAAAAAAAAATATTGAAAATCTCTTCTGCAGAAAAAAAACATTCATTCATATTTAAATTAACATTTCACGTTTAATTATTTTCAATTGTGGAATTCATAATTTTATGATCAATTATAATTTGGTGGCTTATCACCCTTCTAACCTGTAAACAGAAATAATTTAATCACTGAAATTCTACCAATCCATGTTCTGTCATATCACATGGACGAAAATGACTATAATGAAACCTCATATCAAAAGGAATACGCGTAAGCGATTTAAATAATATTGCATATTTAGAGGTCTAATAATAAATGGTACTAATTAAGATCTGGGATTCTACTATATGGTATTTTCTGACAGTTAATTTTCAGTGGCAGGAGAAATAGACAGGGTTTATTGATTATTTCATTTGATGTAATTTTATCATAATTGCATTAGTTCCAAAGCATAGGGAATATCCAGGATAGTGTAATCTGCAAGAAAAGTTAAAACTGTAGTGATTAGTAGGTATAAATAAAAATAAGGCATAGTTGTTAATAAATCAAGAGGTTTATCATAGAAAACTGTGATCATTGTAAATTATTTTGAACATATGATGTTAATTAATATAATATATGAAATTATGTACAATCATTGGAGTATTAGGATAGTAATTTTAACTTGTAGTAC
>BMAV01027059.1:8038-20989 GCA_019973955.1 Trichonephila inaurata madagascariensis
ATATATATATATATATATATATATATATATATATATATATATATATACATATATTAATACTATAAATAATTAAAGCATTTAAGCCTAACAAAGGAAAAATATATGTATAAAATATATAAAGCAACAGCAATGATTTTGATAATCCCGTTGATCATGATGGAACGAATGCATTCGATAAAAAATCAAGGAGTGTAATTTACTGTATCTTATAAATGTGTCATATTGATAGGCTTTGATTTGTTAAAACCATTGGTTACATATATTTATTTTAGTTTTGAAGGAAATATCGGGAAAATATGAAAATTGTCTATCCAATACATCAACCGCCCACGTAAACGACTTTGTTCAACCGGCCGCAAACTGAGGAAGTTGTACGAAGCAAAAAACATTGCTTGGTTGACATTAATATTCTACGCATAGCACGCATGATTCATTTCTATTCCGTGTACAACAATTTAATACTTTTTTTTCTCGTAATTCTGTTTGAAAATAATTTATTATCTGCTTAAAGATCCATACAGATAGTGATAATTTAAGAGGTTGACTACTGTTTTGTTTACTTTATATTTATTACATAATGAAACAAATCAAGGTATTGGAAAACAAAAAAAGGAATTTATTTGACTTATGATATCTCAATGACGTATTAATCATTTTGATAATACCTTCAATCATCGTTGTCAAGATAATAAAAGACTAAAATTTTATATATAATTTAGTGGACAGTTATTTTTTGATAAATTGTCATTTGAGCGATCGCAATCAAGACTGTGATGCTCAAATTCTTTTTCTTTTTTTTATATTATACTACGATATATACATGCAAATAGTAAATTTCTAAGGGTATGTGTATATTCTCTAAATTTTGTACCGTGTTGGGCAAAAATTACTCTAAATTTGATTTTTACTCTTAAAACATTCTTGTACGGGCCTTTATCTAATTCTCACACTGCAATTCGGTGGAACCATGCTCTGAAACAGGGTTGGCGAACCTTTATGGATCAACGTGCCATTTTTTCCGAAGAAGTGTTTAATGAGGTATAGACGTGTCTTCAAAATTATTTGACTTGTGATAATAGGGAAAATAATAAACCTAAATACAAAAAAAAAAAAAAAAAAACTCTTTATTTACAAAGAAAAAATACCTTTTGCACTATATAGATGTAAATGCTATGGTTATACGTGTAATTCAAATTAAAATAACATTAGAGTGAGTTCAGTTGTTGCAGTGTGTGTGTGTGTGGATGACAAATATTTTATATTAGGATTGTAAGATATTACTTTTTTAGTAGAATGGATACTCAATTGGAATCATTCGCCATTTGGTTTTTGAGCAATTAATTATTTTTGCTGTGGTTCACTTTTTTAACAAGATTTTTGGTTTGTTTCAAAATGACATTATACAGACGATGTTCTGCATAACACACACTATTCCAGGACATAAAACACACACCGCTTTGTCGCCTTTACTAATAATGCGATATTTGTAGATTCACCAAACTTTAAATTCTTTGTTACACTTACTATCTAGCTCTTTTTATTCTTTTGCTGAACTAACTCTGTTAAATAACACTTAAAAATCGTAAATATAAAAATAAAAATAAATTTTAAATACAGTTGTGTCAATGAAATTGACTATGCTATGCGTAGACAAACTTTGCATCATAAGCAAATGGAGTCCACGACGTAACCAAGACAATAGCAAACCCAGCTGCCAGCCGCACCGGAACCGATCAATCGCGTTTGTTCGTTATACTTCATAGTGAATTTTGTTATTTTAAAATAAAATGCAAAACATTTTGATCACTGGTGTGCCCAAAATATTGTGTGCCATGAATGGCATGCGTGCCAATGGTTGCCTGTTATATGAGTGTTTTCGTATACTTTTTTGAATCTATACCAGTGATTATCAAACTTTCTATACTTGCGACTCAATGTTCATTTCTAATTATCCTCGCACCCCCCTCCATACTATATCAATGTATTGAATTCAATAAAAATATACTTTGACGCTAAAGCTACAATTAGACTTTAATTATAATCCGTATAAATTTTCAAGATAAGTATTAAATTTTGTATATAATTTTTTATGACATGCTCATGGGGTCACTAGCAATTATTAAACTGGTTCTTAAATTAGTATTGTTAAATTAATTAAGAAATACAATGTGCAGTACTGATAGATTTAAAAGTGTATTATATCAGTGTAAATTTTTATTATGTTAGAATGTATTTCATTTTGCCTCCTTTCAGTAAATTAATTTTTTTTAGATAATCTTTTGTGTTTTTCTTTTCAATATACTCACACCCCTCTCCCCCAATGTAGGATTATTTCACCCCCATAGGAAGGTGTGCCCCACAGTTTGAGAAACGCTGATCTATATTAATAAGTATCAATTTTTTAAAATAACAATTTTTGTATGGGGTTTTTCTGTATTATCGCTTAACTTAAAATAGAATTTACGGTGAAAAATGAATAATTAAGATATTTTTTCACTGTATGTATAAAAATCACTATTTTAAGAAATTTGTGCTGGCTAAGAAATTCGGCTGGGTGACATGGTTGGTTTGTCGCTGGCTGGTCTGTCGCATGGTTGGTTTGTGGGTTCGACCCCAACCCAAGTCGGTGGATTTTCATGATGCAGAAAATCAACAGTGGCTATGTTGTATGATTATAGATTTCTAGAAGATTTCTCTAGAGTGTCTGTTTTGCTTGGGTACTCCAGGCAATATTAATTCCTAGTGCAGGTTCGCATCGTCAGAGCTCAGGTGCCTCCCTCTGAGGAGGAAACTGGGCGTCAAAATTACTTACGGCAATTGGTATCGCCTCTATGGTGTGCCACGCTAAAAAGTAATACCAGCTGCTGGGGAATGTACCAGGTCAGCAAAGGTTAAAAATACCAATGCGCAGTCCCATTAGGAAAAAAGATATTTGTGTTAGGCAAAAGTGTAGTTTAAGACATTATCCATATGCCGTTATGGAGATCCTAATTATTATATTTTTAGCTTTGGACATAAAATTATCACTTTATCTTTGCTTTTTAAACAGAATATCATGGCTTAAGAGTACATATTAAATAATTTAGTATTAATCTACTGTTGACTAATATAAGGGAGACTATTGCACAGATATAAAAGATAATTATTGAATTTATAATTATTGTTAAAATATTGCCTTTAACTAAATTTGGTATGATTATTGGATTAAATTATCTTCAATTGCATTTTCTTATCAGAAAAGGTTATTAGAGAAAACTCAATACAACAGTCTTAAAGCTTTTAAGGTGATCACATCTCATTAATGCGAAACAAAAATATGTTTATGATGGAAATTTGAAGTAAATTTATTAAATTTGCTTAAATGTGCGATGGTTAAAATAAATTCTAAAAATCTGGTATTTTACGGATAGTAGAAAATCAACTGGTTTTTTTTAAGAGCAATTAATTTTAAGAGCATAGTTAAGTTATTGAATTACGTTTTATCTAAACAAAATTGCAGTTCCTTTCTTATTTATTAAAATTTATCTGATTTGAGAGCCAATATATTAATCATAAATGTGAATGTGTTTACTTTTATAATTCATTTTTAATATGTTTAAAAAATGTATCGTATATTTTAGTACATTTAGATGAATTTTACATATAGTTAAATTTTTTATATAGTTCAGACTTAAATATTAATGTAACTTATCTCATCAAAGTTAATATTTTTTGCTATAAAAATACAGCTAAGTTATTCATTAACTGAGTGCTATAGATAAAAATTTTATTTTCGCAAATATTTCAAAAAATTTTCAATTAAAACTTCAAAAGTTTCATTTTAAGATAAATTATATTCGCAAAAAAAATATTCATTCATCAAAGCTAATTCAGAAAGCATAAGCTCTTCTCTGATATCCAGAACTAATTTAGGAAGTTCAATGATATTTATAAATGTTTCGATCAAGAACTCTTTCAGAATTCTAATGAAAAATATATGTTTATAAACAATTAAGATTTTAGTAAAATAATTAAAACAAAATTAAAAGTCATTTACAAGTCAATCTAAACTAAAAATAATTTGTTTAAATATTAAATTTAAAACCATTTTCACCCTTCTGAAGTAATAAAGTAGACTGCCGAAATTCGTAAAATCAAACAATAACATATGGATTATATCATACATTGACGAGATGTAATTAAATGGAACTCTGATATATTAAATAATTCAATAATCAAATTTTGTTTACACAATAAGTTCTAAAATTTGTCAGAATTAATGTATTTTTGAGATATTAATTAATTTTTTGTAGACACTTTCTTTCAAACTTCCTGTTTTTTTTTAAAAAATTACTTAAAAGATATTTTCTATACATTCATTGCTTTGACGTGATTCTTTAAGAATACCAAGCAAAACTTATTTGAATTTATATTTTAGAGGTAACTTAAAAGTAAAATACAAGATCGGATATTACTTTTCTTTTAAAGAAGTAATATCCGATTTCTTTTTTTGTGTTTGATGGAATAACAAAAAAAATGATTATATAACTTCTTTATAATACCTTAAATAGAATATTAATACATTAAGAATATTTTTTTTATTTTGAAGAACTATAACTTATTAGAAAATAAAAGAATGATGAAACGCTTAGAGCGTATACAGATTTAATATTTTGAAATTTTTTTATTATGTTAGACAAAATTACATGCATTTAAAATCTTTATTTTTTAAAGCTTTTATTAAAGAATGATTATTGTATTGCAAATAAAATGAATCAAATACATTCCGAAACACTTTATTGCCAACATATGCATTTAAATACATACATTATTTTGAATTTCTTACAGCTATACAATTCTTATTTCATCTTTTGTGTAAACACAAGGAAACAGCATGAAAAAGTTGAAATTTTTACAAGTATCTATTGTATCCAATACCACCATATCCATAACCTCCATAGCCAAGGCCACCATATCCATAATCTCCATAGCCAAGGCCACCATATCCATATCCTCTATAGCCAAGGCCATATCCTAGTCCATATCCATGACCTTGAGCTTTTCTGAAAAATCTAGTGCTGATTCCATGCCCATGACCATGATGACTATAGTGGGGAATGACATCCAGGGAGGCAGCAGCAATGGCAACAAGGGCCAAGACAAGGATCTGTTGAATCAATAGATTAATTGTTAAGTGTATTTATCTATGAAGGAATATTCAAGTTGATTACTTGACTACAAACTATGGAATTAAATACATTCTCCAGGATTTATTTTCAAAATTTCGTATGTACATCATTCACTAAGAGATAAATATATTTAAAATATATAGCTACTACAAGACAATTTCTAGAAAATCTATTATTCGTGTTTCAATGAATTGTTAACTAAAATAAATATTTTCCTTTTAAATGTATATGTTTTATAACAGATAATCACATATTAATGATCAGTTAAAACGAATTAAGAACTAATAAATAAATAAATGTTCTTATAACGCAAACTTTTTTGAGGAAACTACATTTTTTCTATGGCTAACTTTCTTCTAATTGAATATTTTGTAAATTGTTACGGTTTTGCATTAATGCCTTATATTATGGTAAAAGAAATTGCACATTAAGAAAATTATAAAGAAGTAATTGCAGATCTTTTGATGATTGTAATAGCTTAATCTTTTTTAAGTAAAATGACTAGTTACTTTTGTATCATATTTATATTGTTTATAAAAGAAAATTACTTTACAGTAGAAAGTTTCCAAGCATCGCGAAATCCCCTTTCAATTCCTACTATTAATTCACACTCCCCCTAGATATATTTATAGATCTTATTCAAATTTTCAAACTCTAATAAAATACTTTTTATACAACCACTCAAGTTCCAATACATTTTTAAACTTGTAATGGATAACAGTGATGTTAATACAGTTTATTCAAATATATTAATTCATTAATTAAATTTGATCAATTAATTATAGTTTAAGAGATATATTTAAGTCAATATTATTCCTCTAGATGGCAGCACCATTGAATAAAATAGCTTTTGTTAAATTTGCGATGAAGATTTAACTGCTCCTGAACAATCATATGTTAGTTAGACGTCAGCATTCCTTTTACACTGTGGTTTTAAGATAAATTCTTACCTATTACATTAAACTTATATTAAAAAATGTAATTACAAATTTAATGTGGTTAAATTTTTTTAATGTTGATTTAAAAGGTGTTTTGTCGCTTAATATTGTGATTCTGTCATATGTATATACATGTTTGTATTAATTGTATTTATTTAATAAAAAACAACTAAAATAAAATATTTCTTTTTTGACCTAAGTAGGAATTGACTTAAATATTTTTTATATTACTTATTTATTGAAAGCTAAGTCATATTAGGTTGGTCTTGAGCTTAACAGTTTTTACATGAAATAGACTTATAAGTATTGTTAATCATTTAAATATCATCCATTAATTATTAAAAACTAAAATCTATGTAAATGCATTTAGCAAATGTGAAAAACGAATTAAGAAAAAAACAATTCATAAGAACTTACAACAATTTTCATCATTTTGGTTTGTTCTTCTTGGAAGTATCAAGCAGATTGGTGTTTTTACTTTTCTTGTCAGTCTTTTATATACGCTATCTTCCATCGAAATAATTAACAATTTGACCCGTAAATGAAACAATTCAGGTCAAATTCCTTTGTTAAATGAATGAATCAATATTTGCTAAATTGAATTATGCTGAAAACATCGATTTGATTTTATCATAGATTTTATCAAGACACATTTTAGTCATGTTTTTAGAACAGAAATGCTTGACTGACTCCTTTTTACATAATGGTCTAAGACGTTACGAAAATGTTGATAAATTGGATTTTATTTTCTGACTCTTAATATTATTTTATCAAATGAAATTTTTTATGCTTTTGTAAAGCGTAATATTAAAAATTCACTTCGAAAATTTAAATAACAGAGCTGTAATATGACTACAAATATTTTTAGTTCTGTATAGTATTTTTGTGTACCTGTATTTTGTATCGTATTATGTTATATGTAAAACAAGAGAAAGTCAAAAGTTAATGTAGAACATAAGCCAGCGCTCGTTTCTCAAACTGTGGGGCGCTTCCCCTTTAGGATGCCCGATATCCCGACGAGTGGGGGGGGGGGGCCGAGCACATGGAAAAGTCGAAAATAAAAGATTTCAAGTAAAAATTGACTGAAAGGAAGTGAAACAAAATACATCCTGACATAAAAATTAAACACATTTATACTCATATGTTATATTTATAAATGTATCATACGGCTCAATATTTTAAAAAATTTATTTGTCAATACTAAATTAAAAACAAATTTAATAAGTACTAGTTACTCCTATGGGCTTGTCATATACAAAATTTAGTACTTACCTTTGATATAATTTGTTGGTTTATAATTAAAGTCGCACTGTAGCTTTAAGTCGAAGTACATTTTTATTGCATTCAATGCATTGTAATCGTATAGGGGGCGATGAAAATTATGATTATAAATTGGGTCGCCAATATTGAAAGTTTCAGAAGCACTGACATAAGCAGTTAAATAGACAATAGCGTCATGCACTTGCAGCTTATTTCTCTTATAAAAAAATGTGGTGAATGACAAATTTGCTAATTATTTTTTTTAATGAAATACTAATTGTTTAATTAATAAAACTGCTTGTAGGGTTCTAATATGAATCTACTTTAAAAAAAACACGTTTAAACTCCTCTATTTAAATCATGGTTGAGTACCTGGTTATTTGAAACATCTATGAATTTTTCTTTGATATACTGCAGTGCTTCTCAAACTTTTTTATGTTTGCGACCCAATTTTCGATCATAATTTTCATGGCACTTCCCTCTGTACAATAACAATGTATTGAATTCAATAATACATTACGATACTACAATATGATATGACAAGCTCATGGGGTCGCTAATACTTATTAAACTTGTTTTTAACTTAGTATTCATGAATTACTGATCAAATACATTGTGCAGTACTGTTGCACTTATAAGTATATTATAACTATGTAAATGCGTATTTCTTATTATCTCAGAATGTATTTCATTTTGATTCATTTCAGTAAGTTAATAATTTTTTTTTAAATCTCTTATTTCCGATATGCTCGCTCCCCTCCTGATAGGATTAACATGTCCCTCTAGGGGAGCGAGCCCCACAGTTTGAGAAACGCTGGTATAATGTTTTGAATATCAACTTATTATATACTACGAAATATCTTTTCTCAAATAGATGTTATTTGCTAACCGTAATATATTTTTAATCTTATTGATATTTCTTCTATTTAGATTACATATATTTAAGTTAATTTATTTTAACTATTAAAAATACAGGCAATGTTTAAGGCAGAATGAAAAGGCACTAATACTTTATAAATGCATTTCAAGTCTTCATATTTCGTATTCAATACTTGTTGTTAATTGAAACTTTATTTACTTTATTTAGAGTTAAAACTTGTACTGTTTTATTTCTTTTCTTATTAATCTTTGAAGTATAAATATGCGTTATACACAATATATAAATTGAAGCAATTTTTTTAGTTTAAAATTTTTTTTTTTTACAAGACTGAAATTGTTTATGTCATTTAAACCTATAAAAATTATGAAAAAAAAATTAATTAAAAGTTTCAGATATTTTATCTAATTAAAACATGAATATAAGAAATGTAATTTTAAGATTAAAATGAAAAAGTTTTTCTTGTAAAGGAAATTTTACTGGAAGAGAAAAGAGGAAAACGAGGGAGAATTAATGCTGTATATTTGCCTGGTTACTTAGATTAGCATTGTATTTTGAAGAACAAATGTTCTTCATTTTGAAGAAAAAAAATATGGATTATTGTACTGAAACATTGTATTTAGGATATCTTAATGATTTCTGAAAGAATACTTTCTTAGCATATGTAAATTTAAATTTAAAATGGACTATTATTAGTACAAAAAATGCAAACCATTTATTAAATGTGGTTAGTTTTTTTTTTATTTTTTTATTTTTAAGTTAGTGATTAACCTAATTCTACGAAAATAGGCAAATGAAAATATATCATTTGTTAATGACTTATTAAGAAAACTAAGATTCTTAAGTACTTTTATATTCTTTATTGTATTTTTACTCATTTTATATTTTTATTTTCCATTGAGCAGTAAATGTCTACATGTTTAACATGCTTTTAATTATTAGAAGTGCCTTAAAATCAAGTGACATAAAAAATTGCTCTCTCTATCTCTAGTAAATGTGTGTGTTCTATAGTTACATTATTTCTACTATTATTAAAATAAATAGAAAAATGCATTTCTGTTTCAAAGCATTTATGCCCATAAAGTATCACAATTCTGATATATTCACCATATTCCATAGCTTTTAGTATATTGGTATTTTTTATATTATATAACTAATTATATATTATAAACTTTTTCTTGAATCATTATTTGTTGAATTATATTGCACAATTTGTATGCTTGTAAAATTTACAAAATATGGTTTGTACGTTTGTTTCACTTTTTTTAAAGAAAGTTCTCAGAAAAATTAAGTTCTTCACCTGTGCCACAGAAAAAATCTCTTTTATTTTTAGTAATACAGTAATTTTAACAAAATTGAGTGTGTGTGTGTATATTCAAAACCATTTTTGACTTCATTTTTAAAGATTTTTAGCTATTATATTCAAACTCATATTTTGTAGTATAGAACAAATTACATTGCTGGTCACCCAAAATACAACACACACACAAAAGCATATGTATCAAAGCCAAAAATATTAGAGAAATAAAACACACTATAATGGTAAAAGTATTAACAGTAAAGTGTTATGTCAGTTGAGGAAGACGAAGAAATTAGTATTGAATTTTTCTGTCACGGCTGGCAAAAATCATTGTTATACGCCTTAACATTGAATGAGGAACTTTGGATGTCTTGTTGAGGTATGTGATAACTTCTGCCTACCCACATTGACAAAGTTGGCATGATACAATAATGGGTAGTGAATGTCGGGTCAGTTATTCTCCAGTAATTGTTCAGGAGAATTCAATTGATGACGGATCTGGAGAACAAACAGGTCAAGATAGAAATGTTGAACTGTGGACCACGTAGTTATTAATATTGCATGCTACATATAGTTACGCATTCTACTGTTGGGATTGAGCCTTGGGCATTTTCTGAAGGTAAGAAGGATAACAGGTTCTAAATATAGCTTTCCAGAGTTATAACGTTGCATGATCATTGTACAGGCAATACGTTCTTGGGGATATAAGAATGGAATCTAATACTACCGAAATATCATAATATCCGCTGCAGGATCAATTTGGCAATACATGATCAACAATTAAACAACCTCTTTCCATGGATCTCCAGATTTTAATCTAACAATTGTGGTGTTAGAGGCAGAAACGTGATTTGCTTAAAAAGGCGTACTTCTATTTATTGTGCATTCTGCCGTTCAATATACCATTGCAGCTGCAAACACATGTGGTTTTAAGACAAAGGTGATCACACATTTGAATGATTTCCAGATATATCATTGATTTGTAAAAGACGTTGAAAGTACGTCTACATCGATTGTTGTACAATAGATAACATTTCTTATGGTTGGATTTCCGATCTTAAGGAGTGATACCTCACTATCATTTCTACTATATGCCATTCATCACGTATAATTTTACAATGAAGCTAGCCTCAAGCGAAGATGTTACTCAGTCGTTCCTTCCAGTATTCATCGATTACAGATCCGTATCATTACTACTTGGTTATATTCGATATGATCACCGCTTTCTCGGAAGGATATTCCGCAATCCCTGTAAAACAGCTTTTCGCAAACTATAGTGTGCGACCACCTTGGGGGTGCGTAATAACCCTGAGATTATCCAAAAGTCAAAAATAAAAGGTTTAAAAATTACAAATTGACTGAAATTAAGTAGAACGAAATACAATCTATATAACCTTTAAAAAATGCATATTTATACTGATATAATATACTTATAAATGCATCCGTACTGCACAATGTATTTGATAATTAAGTTATCAATACTAAATCAGGAAAAAGATTAATATTTACTAGTGACTCCCATGGGCTTGCCATACGTAAAATTATACACAAATTTAATACTTATCTTGGTAATTTTTACGGTTTATAATTAAAATAGTATTGTAGCTTTACGTGTCAAAGTATATAATTATTGAATTCAATACATTGTTATTGTATGGAGGAGGATGCTATGAAAGTTATGACTGAAAATTAGGCTACACATATTTAAATTTAGCATTGCTGTAAAGAATTTTTCTTCGTTCGAACCACAAAACATGCTCTAATGAGGCTCATATTTTTTTTGCAATGTTCTAAATCATTTCACGGAAAACAACCTTGCGAAAAACCTGTTACACAAATTCAAAATTATATTTTTAGTAAAATTATATATGTAGAGCTTCTTTGCTGACGCAATAGGCTCTAATAACAAATCCCTATTCTGAAATACGAATAATTTTGCGTATCCCATCGTTCAGGCCGAGATAGCCTAGTGGTCGAGGTAACGGGCTTGTGTTCAGCGTGTCACGAGTTCGAGTCTGGTACCGCTGAAGATCCGCTGTGTAGTGGAGCGATGCACGTAAAATCTATCGAGAGTTCAAACATCCTGCCGTTGGAGTAGTATGGTAGTTAGGAGAGGAGGATGCCAACTCAGGTGTCATCCTCGTCACTTGACCATAGTTCAAAATTACGAGTTATGTCGCGAAAAGCCCTCGAGTAGCTGAACACTGCGACGTTAATATTCACTCACTCATCCTATCGTTCAAGTTGTTTGGATGTTTACTTGATGGTTCTAGTCCTTTAAGTAGGCCAGCAGTTATTATTTTGTTGTTTTATTTACAGGTGATTATAAAAGAACTATTGTAGTTTCATTATAGGAAGAAAAATTTATTTAAATAGTTTTAAGAAGAAATATAGTTCTCACTCAATGTTCTTTTTCTCTTTTCAATATGTAAGAAAATTAATTTTTTATTTCAATGAAAAACCCAAAAACAAATTACATATATATACTAGGGAGAGTTTCCTTTTTTGTACGTACAATAGTTTTTAAATTAATACTACCTAAATTCTTACAGGTATATTTTGCATAAGCAAGATGTTAATATAAGTTTCTATCGAAATGTTCACATGTGTAAAATAAATAAATAGTGCATCCTAATTTTTTTCTAAGACACTGAAAATGCGAATTTCTGTACTATTGTTTCAAAATCTTTGGCGGGCGAGACTAATTTTTTAGATGGACAGTAGTATTTTGTACATCATTGTATATTGGTCGAATGTAATAAAAAATATTTTTACTACTCATGAAGCTCGATTAATTTCGGTACGTAATTGTAATGTCGTTACCGAGCGAATATCTTGAAAAAAATGGGAAATGAATATTCATAATTTTTGTCAGTATAAAATTGCAAAAGATTTGTTCAAGATTTGTTTTTCGTGGTATTAGTTCAAATTTATTTCAAAATAATATACTAGTAACTAAATATTTTGTCTTTTTATTTCAGAAACAGGTTGAAATATATTTAAATGGTAAACAAAAATCCTTATTCATTTAGATGATGTTATTTATACTGTGTTTTATAGCTTAGGAATGTGAATATAAATATTTATTTGAACAATTTTTCATTTTAGTAAAACCCAGTTTTATAAATTTAACTCTGTGAACCTAGTTTTGCAATATTTAAAGTTAATATTGAAAAGCTAGGTCTATAAATACTTTTAAAAAGGCTTTCGTGTTTTTTGTTGCTTTTGCGATACTAATATTAATAAAAATTCAACTTAAGTCATACAGTTGATCTTTTTTTATCAGATATCCTTTCACAAACAGCGGTATGAAAGTAAAAATATGGAAAGTGGTAATTATATAAAAATGCTTTTTGAATGGTTACAAAATTACAGAAATGTTTTAACACTGTTGGTAAAGTATATTAT
>BMAV01027059.1:22667-79860 GCA_019973955.1 Trichonephila inaurata madagascariensis
TGTTTTTTTTTTTTTATATTTTATTATTATTATTCCTCTCTTTGAGACATTCATTATTGTTCTCTTTTCTTAGCTTCATTCTAATATATTAGCAGTTTTTCTTCCACGTGTTGTATTAGGCTTAACTTTTCAACTTGGTTTTTTTATTTTTCCTATTATGTCGGAAGTTTCTGCTGTACGGGAAAGGTGGATCGATAAAACATTGCTAACCCTAATTCGCTGGCCTAATTCAGCGACAGCTTTAGAAATCATAATAGGTCTCCAGTTTAGTCCAAAGACTTTTTTGTATCCACGTTTGTTATGCCTGGTGAATTCCAATTTCTTCCTGCTTTAGCACTGTAACTGTAGTTTCTAGTACTTCTTCACTTTTATTTTATATATATATATATATATATATATATATATATATATATATATATATATATATATATATAATATACGCACATGCACACACACATTCGCACGCTCACACACCTCCTAAAACAAATTATTTTTAACGAATCATGATGTGAGAATTTATAGGAAAACTTCAAAAGTGTTAATGAGTTACGATGTGAATGTGTTCGTAAATTTTATCATTATCGGTAATAAAAAATATGTACACAAATGTTTTCTTTTTCATTTTAAGTTTTATGACGTTACTTTAGATTAGCTGATTTTTCCATATTTTATAGTTACGCATTTTTGCCTTTTCACAATAAATGCAAATGCTTTAAATTTATTTTAATGTAAGTACTTATATTAGAGAACCAAACAATATCTTAAGGTAAGCAAAAAAATTATTGAATAAAATTTCAAAGTTTATTTAATGACAAAATTTTGACATGTATGCAATACAATTTCATGTTTTATATTATTCCAATCACAATATTTGAATCACATGTTTTATACTATTCACAAATAATCGTGGAATTCTAAACCTTCCTCTGTAAGCTCATTATCACCTAAATAAAGAAAAAAAAAATACTAAGCATTTTATTATAACAGCTTGTATTACAAAAACCTACTTATTTTATTAATTTTATAATAAGATATACAAAAAAAAATTTCATGAGAAAATTCACACTGTTTTCATATAAAGACAAAATAAAATACGGTGTTCTTTTGAACCCATTTTATGTAATTTCATAAAATAACCAAGATTTTCTAATAACTTTGATGTGAACAAAAAAGAAATTAAGTTTGAAAAAAATCAAAAATTTAGAAATTTTAAGAAGGCATTTAAGAAAATTTTGGATATTGATAAGGAGTACTAATATTTTGTCATAGTAGATAAGCTATTATTAATTAAAACTATAGTAAGGCGTGACAAAATATCAAAACATATTATTTTGAAGTAACCGTTAAAAATTGTTATGATGAAGAAAAGAAATTATTTTTATGTAGCACATTATTTTTTCAAAGTAAAGCCATACATCACATTGTACGATAGATAACTATTTTAAAATTAAAACTGTGATCACTACGGAATTATAGGCATATTAATTTAAAATTAACAATAAACAATTCTAATTCATTCCTATAACAATAAATGGCAATACAAATCATAGCACAATTATTCAAATACCAAAATATTAATAATTTAGTTTGTGTACATCGCAAATTTAAAAAAATTACCTTTTAGTGTTTGGCTTTACATCTGCACTAATACTGAATAGCATTTAAATGTTGCATAAAAAATTTATTATTAAAACAAAAAAAATATTTGTTTTTCATTTTTATAATAGTTTTCAAATTAAAAATACTTCATATTAATACCTTTTAGAAATATCCTCCATATCCGTAGCCTCCATATCCAAGACCACCATATCCATATCCGAGTCCACCATATCCATATCCAAGACCACCATATCCATATCCAAGACCACCATATCCATATCCAAGATCGCCATATCCATATCCATCATAACCTAGTCCATATCCGTGACCTTGGGCCTTCCTGAAGTATCTGCTGCTAATTCCGTGTCCATGTCCATGATGACTGTAGTGGGGAATGACATCCAGGGAGGCAGCAGCAATGGCAACAAGGGCCAAGACAAGGATCTGTAGAATCAATAAATTAATTGTTAAGTGTATTTATCTATGAAGGAATATTCAAGTTGACTACTTGTCTACAAACTATGGAATTAAATACATTCTCCAAGATTTATTTTCAAAATTTCGTATGTACATCATTTACTAAGAGATAAACACAAGGGCCAAGACAAGAATCTAAAAATTTGCCAGAATATTAATAAGCATCGCATATCTTTTTCTGCAATTACTATTATCATTGCTTTATGTGATACTGTGACTTTCTTTCAAGACAGCTGTGACGTTGTCTTGAAATTTAAGGGTTGCAAAGGGATACTATCAGCTTTAGAGAGAAATCGTACTATGTTCTCATAAATTTGCAATGTGTTTTTATATTTGATTCAACTTTCATTTATACATAAGCCAGTGTTTCTCAAACTGTGGGGCGTGCCCCCCTTGGGGGGCATAACAACCCTACAAGGGGGGCGCGAGTATATCGGAAAGGCAAAAACAAATGATTATTTAAAAAAAATTTATTAATTTACTGAGGAAGCAAAATGAAGTACATTCTGACATAATAACAAAAAAAAAAAAAAAAGTACACATTTACACTGATATAAAACACTTATAAATGTATCAGTACTGCACGATATGTTTCATAATTAATTTAACAGTACTAAGTTAAGAACAAGTTTAAAAACTGCCAATGACACTATGGGCATGTCATAAAATTATATACAAAATTTAATACTTATCTTGATAATTTGTAAGGTTTATAATTAAAGTCGTATTGTAGCTTTACGTCAAAGTATATTAATATTGAATTCAATACATTGTTATTGTATGGAGGGGGGCGCGATGAAAATTATGATTGAAAATTGGGTCGCAATTACAGAAAGTTTGAGAAGCACTGAAATAAGCTCATATTTTATACTAACAAAGGAAACGAATTTTAAGAAGTTACTAACGAAGAGTTTTCAAATAATTTTAAACTACACTTACCACAATTTTCATCATTTTCGTTTGCCGATTCTGCTTGAAATGCCAAGTAGATTGATTTTAGTCAAGAAATTTTCTCTTTATATATATTTCTTCGATTAGGTTCAGTTCTCAATTAATAGTTCAAGTATTAAAAATATTCCATTTGAAATGTCAAGGTTATTTAATGTCACAATTTCATTGTGATGAACTTAATCGTTTGATAAGAATCAGACGATATTTCACCTTCTTTTTCATGGATTAATAGTAATGCGAAACTCCTACTTAAGTTTCCACAAAATACTTAGAAACGCTTGATTTATTTCGTTTCCTTTTTTTTTTTTTTTTTTAAATAATAATACCGGGATTAGTTATGTAATCCGTAAAGCTTATACGGCGATGTGTTTTTTTTTTCAGGAAATCATTTTTCACAGTTTTAAATTTAAAAAAACAAACAAACTTTGCAGCAGGTAATTAAAATTTTTGCTTCATTGAAAATAAAACAATTGAGTTGAATAATTACAAATTGCAATAATTACCATATTTTTTGTTAAAAATGGATTATTTCAGATTTTTAAAATAAGAATTTTTTAAAATTGTAGTTTAGTTTAAATCATCATTTCTTTGAACAGCATGGTGGAATATAAGTAAAAAAAAATGTAAAACTTTTTAAATAATTTAAATAAAAATCACCTCTGAAAATTAAATCACTCTAAGTCAGTGTTTCTCAAACTGTGGGGCTCGCCCCCTAGGGGGCGTGATAACCCTACAGGGATGGGGACTCGAGTATATCAAAAAGTCGAAAACAAAAGATTATTTAAAAAAAAAATTAATTATTTACTGAAAGGAAGCAAAACAAAATACATTCTGACATCATAAAATACAGATTTACACTGATATAATACACTTATATAAATGTATCAGTACTGCACAATGTGTTTCATAATTAATTTAACAGTGCGAAGTTAAGAACAAGTTAAATAATTACCATTGACCCAATGGGAATGTCATAAAATTATATGCAAAATTTAATACTTATTTTGATAATTTGTATGGCTTATAATTTTTAAGTCGCATTGCAGCTTTACTTCAAAATATATTATTATTGAATTCAGTACATGGAGGGGGGCGCGATGAAAACTATGACTGAAAATTGGGTCGCAAGTATAGAAAGTTTGAGAAGCACTTTTATCTAAGTTTTTCGTAGGTTTAATTCATTATCGTAGTTAAGATTTTTCATAGGTATAACACATAATATTATGCTATTCCTTATCGAAGTATATACGTGGAATTCTTATAAAAATATCAACTACTACTGATAACAATAAAAAGTGTTCTTTACTATTTTGAAAACATGTCTTTTTACTTAAATCAATTTCATGTTTAATTTTTAAATTAATTTTTTTGAATACATTAAAAAATATTTGATATATTTATACATTTAAATATGTCCATTTTAATGTACAGAGTGTATACAATTTTATTTAATATAAAATTTTGCTTCCTTGAAATATTTCCTGTAGTCATATTAACAAATAATAAAATAAATTCTAAGATTGAACTAAGCATTTTAAAGCATATAATAATAAACAAGTGCTCAAGAGTTGTTTAATATAATATACATTGTTTTTGGTAAGTAATTCAAATGCTCACAATAAGAAAAGTGAACCTTAAAAATAAGCTTTATGTGAGTGAAGTTAGTATAAGGATAGTTAGAAATTATGTAAAATTGGAAGAGAAAATTCTTCGTGAAGAAAAAATGCCCTTCGTATTCGTAATATAGAAGAAACTACAGGTGTTTATCAAAATAAAGGAAACATACTTATAAAGAATCATTTATTATTATGGTGCAGGATCACCTTTGGCATGTATGTGATGCAGCTTGGATTTGTCTAGGAATCAATTTAAACAAGTGCTGAATAGTTTTTAGAGAAATATTGTACCATTTTTTTAAAGTAGATACTAGTTTCACGGCCAGACCTTACATGTTCTTTCTCTACTTTTTATAAAAATTCCCTTCAGGGTGGGTGTGGTTTCTATATTAATATGTCATTAAAATTCCCTTTTTCGAAATTTTTCTGACTTCTTTGCCCCGTCGTTCGGGTTCCTTTAGCCTGACATTGCACGGGATTCTACCGAGTTTGTAACTTAATCCAGTGCTTCTCAAACTTTCAGTACTTGCAACCCAATATTCAATCGTGCCCCCCTCCATAAAATAACAATGTAATGAATTCAGCAATACTGTACTTAAAAAACGCTAAAGCTACAATACGATTTTCAACTCTTTTGTGCCATCGGCATATATAAACGTCTCGCTCAGCCAAAGTGTTAATTTCTTCTGACGTATATATACGTCTTTCAGATCTTTTCTGTGAACTGCTGTTCACAAAACTATTCCGAAGGCTTTGGAATGCAATAAAAAGATATTGACAGTATTTGTGGAGGTTTTACTTACTTCAAAGGATTTGTTTATTTATTCCCCCCCCATACATATCACACACGCACGCATACGTGGAAAACGTTGGTATTGGGAAGTGAATTACGTATCTTTTAATTGGCCGTTTAGGGATTAGTTATAAACCGTACAAATTATCAAGTTAAGTGTTAATTAACAAATAATTAATTTAGTAATGAAGCAATAGAAATACTAGTTTGGTTTAAAAAATATTAATTTAAATCCATTATCTAATAATAATAAATAAAAAAAGATTACAGATGGCTATTGAAACGATTTTTTTGTCTAAACGTTTGAATGTTTGATTAAACATATGTAAGTGTTACAAAATAAAACACTATAGGGGAAAGCTTAGCTATATGTTTACGTTCACTGGAAAAAACATTCAAAAAGAAAATAATTCTATGTGATAAAAATATTTTAGTATTTTATTTTAGTTTTATAGTTTCATTTCCACTGTTTTAGTAAAACACGTATATGACGAAAAAAAGTATATTATACAAAACTAACATATTCATTATTTTAACAATAATTTCTTTCTCAGGATTTGAAATAATAAAATTGATTAAAAATGTTCATTTAGAAATTGGTTGTGACATACCATTTTCTTAAAAAATGGCAGTAAAAGAAAAAAAATCTCGTTTATTGATATCCATCTGAGTGGCAAAACGAAGGGGGTGGGGGTTGTCTAATTTATTTTTCCGTCCATGCTCTGTAAGCACTCAAAATCTGGAATTCTCGGAGGTTTACCACAATTTATTCTTACTGCCATTTGGCAATTTTGGCTACCGCTGTAGACCCATCGTTAAGAGGCGCGGTTTACGTTAATTTGTCGAGAGATCAAACAACCTCCTGTTGGTGTGGTAGTTAAGAGAGAGGGTTGCCAGCTCAGGCATCATCCTCGTCACTTGACCATGGCTCTAAATTTCGAAGTCCGTCCATAGAAGCCCTCGAGTAGCTGAACAGTGCAATGTTGACATTCACTCACTTGCTTGGCAATTTTTTCGTTACAATTTTCAACCCCCGGAAACGAAAATGTACCTTTTTTAAAAAATAGTTATTCGTTGAAAAAGACAGAAAAGTTGAAATTTGTAAGACTACAAAATTCCACAAGTATATTAAATGTTGAATTAAAATTGTGAGAGCATTTTTTGAAATGTTCAACACACGGAAAAAAAGTTTCATGGGATTATCTTCATAAATGGATAAGTTATTAAATGTTTAATTTAAATTCTGAGTATTTTTTTTTTGAAAAATCTTAAAAAAGAAAAAAAAAGTTTTCGGCATTTTATTTTTTTAAATAACTGATTCTAAGAGAGCAAAGCATGAACGGTTTTGGTACAGAATGTCGATTCATTACATATATAGGTCAATTAAAAATCCCTACGGGACGTTTTATGTATCATTTTCCTAAAAACGCATCGGTATTGACGCATTTTAGAAAAAAATCGTGAGAATGGAAAATATCATTGCTTTGTAAAAAAACTTATACCATATCGTGAAATCATTTCCTTAACTTTGGCACATAGGAACAGATTCATGAAATTATATTTAGTAACTGCCCCAGTTACAAATTACATCTTTTGCAATGTGTCACTCTTTTGCTGATTTTTATATTATATTTTTAATCTTAGCTCAAGTTTATACTTTTGTTCAACTTTTTAATTGGAAGGTTTGGAAAATTATTTATTTCATTAAATGTAATTGTTTCAGCTCTTAATTCAATTTACGGAAAATTCTGATGAATTATGAACTCTGAAATTACAATAGTTATTCAGACTGAGATCAGACTTCATTTATTTTAAAAAAAGTATATAAATTATTAATTTCCTATAAATTAAAATTTAATCATTCAACATAAAGAATTTGTCTGAAAAGAATCAAATACAAGCCCTACGAAAGATCTGCATTCACTTTACTTTGGAATGCTAGCAGTTTTTCCATGCATGTTATTATTCAGCTTTTACAAGAAAGAAAGTTAGGAATCTATTTCTTTCTCTTAGAAAAAATGATTATAATTGTATCAGAAATTGTCTTTAGGCGGAAGTTTATAAGTAAGGATTTTTCACCCACTTCATTTCAGGATGCCTGGTACACAACATTTTGTAACTACCCGCAGTTTAACATTTATATTTCAAATAAAATAAAATAATTTGTACAATCTAACTTAATAATATGTAAATAAAGCATCTTTATATTTTTCTGTAAATGAAAATAATTATTATTTAGGAAAATAAATTTTATTTATTAATAATTATTACATTTATTCCTGTTGCTACTCTAAGAAAGGAATAAGTAATGCTAGTCTTCTACAAATATTATGCATATGTTACCGTTAAAGTGTATAATTCAGTTATTTCATAGAATAACTAGGTATTTCCTAAAATAACTAGACAAATCAGTTAAAGTATATAAGAGATGAAACATTTCATACTTTACCTAGTTATTCAATGAAATAACTAATGATAGACCGTTAAAGTGAAAAATAAACAATTTCAGAGATATTTTATAAATTAATTGATCATAAACTTCTAAAATTTCTCGAAAAATACATTCTATCCTTTTTTTAGGATGAATAATTGATGAATAACAAGGGAAAGCAGATGATATAATTTATTATTGCTCATATTGATTTGATACCATTGGTTAACTAGAAAGGGGAACTAAGAATATTTTGCAAAAATAGATTTATATTCAAATATTATCGACAAAAACATATGCTGTGAAGAAAAACCGTTGCTTCATAAAAACATAGGGTAAACTTTTTAAAACAAAAATGTAAGAGAATATTAATTTAAAATTTATGAGGTACCTTTATTTTATTTTTCATTATTTATTAAAGCAAGGATTGTTGTGATGACACTTCGGATTGCACTGCTCATTATTTTTAGAAACAGGCACGCATTTTACTATTATACATTTTTTTTTACACCAACACTTTTTAAATCCTTGTCCAGTACCTCAACTGTGAACTGTTGTAACAGATAGAATCGTTGTGTCAATATTTAGAACTTCCTTAATGGAAATTAATTTTCTCTGACATATACTGAACTGATATCTAGAGTACAATTGTTTTATTCGGTCATCTCTCGTTCCTAATTGGAAAATTATTTCCCAAAGTAGCTAGAATAGATTAAAAGAACTGTCGAGTGCCGTATTTCATACATTAACGATCAAGTAATCGTTATTTTATAGCAGTGTTTCTCAAAATGTGGGGCGCACTCCTCTTGGGGGGCGTGAAAACTGTACAAGGGGGACGCGAGCATATTGAAAAGTTAAAAACCAACAAAATATATTCTGACGTAATAAAAAATAAAATACACATTTACACTTATAAATGTATCAGTGCTATACAATTAATTTTACAATTAATTTAACAATACTAAGTTAAGAACAAATTTAATAATAACCAGTGACCCCGTTTGATTGTCATATATAAAATTATTTACCAAAATTAACACTTATCTTGATCCTTTGTACGGTTCATAATTAATCCATTAACTGTCGATTGAAAGTTACGCAATCCGCTTCATAATGCCAACAGTTTTCCACGTAGGCGTGCGTAAGGGATGAATTGAGGGGTGGGGGAAGGAATAAAGAAGCAAATAATCTGAAATAATTAAATCTTTCTCAAACGTTGTCAAAGTCCTTTTATTGCATTCCAAAGCCTTCGGAAAAATTTTATGGTTAGTAGTGTGAAGAAAAGATTGTTCTTCGGAAAGACGGATATATACGTCCGGGAATATAAACATTTTGGATTAGCGAAACGCTTATACACGTGATGGCACTTAAGAAAAAAAATTCGTATCGTAGTTTTAGCGTGAAAGTATGTTATTATTGAATTCAATACGTTGTTATTGTATGAGGGGGCGCGATGAAAATTATGATTGAATATTGGGTCGCGAATATGGAAACTTTGAGAAGCACTGTTCTATAGAATACCTAGTTAAATCGTAGAACTCAATAATATCATATACGTGAACTGACTTGTCCGGTTATTTCATGAAATACCTAGTTATTCTATAAAATAACGGATTTCACACTCTAACGATTACACATACATTCACAAATATTTTTTCCTGTTATTTTGAATGCTAAAATGAATAAAAAAAATCACAATAGTAAAGAAACTCCTGGGAAAACATTCTTTAAGCTTTCAAGTTAAATAATGTAGTAGTAAAACATGATTTGAGTGAAAGTAAATGTAAAACAAACATATAAATGTACCTTTTCACCAAATCTATAATGATAACCAAATATTCTATTTAGTTCTTATTTTAATTTTTTTAACAGAGTGAGGAGAATGCAGCATTGTTGAATAAAGCAATGCTGTTTTGAATAAAGAAATTCAACATTAACGTCCATCTTTGGCCAACAGAAAGGATGTGATTTTTCATCATCACAATGCTACACTACACATAGCAAGAAACACCACATAAAAAATTGTTGATTTGTGTTGGGAAACTTGACTTCAGCCATATACTCCTCATATTGCGCTATCTGACTATGATTTGCTTCAGTAGCTGCAAAACTTTCTTGATGAAAATGAATGTATAAATTATGAGGATGTCCAAATGAGGATGAAAGAATACTTTGTCTTTAAAACAGAGGACTTCTTTTCCAGGGTTTAGATAAGCTGTCAGAAAGCTGGCAAGAGCATTTGTAACTAACAAAGAACATTATATTTTTAATTAAAGTTTAAATGAAACAGAAAAGATTGTTTTTTATCTTCAGAAAAAAAAAAAAACGACAGCACTTTCCCTTACCCCCAATATACAAAATTTTTGAAAAATATGTTTTCTTAAAAATAAATCTATAATCATACAATTTAATACAATAGTAGTGTTATAGAAATTTATATTTAAATGTGCTTTTTTTTAAATCTGAAATTATATTAGTTGATCAGACTTTTCTCCAGTATAATTTTTAAGTTTAAGACAGTGTTTCTCAAACACTCAATATTTGCCACCCAATATTCACTCATAATTTTCATATCGCCACCCTGCCTTACAATAACAATGTATTGAACTCAATAATACTACACTTTAATGCTAAGGCCACAATACGACTTTAACTTCTTAAGAGTCACCGGCGTATTTAAACGTCTCGCGGACCCAAAATGTTAATTGTCCCGGATGTATATATACTTATTTCCTTAGTACGATCTTTTCTGTGCACTTCTATCCATAAAATTATTCCGAAAGCCTTAGAATGCAATAAAGGACATTGATGGTGTTTTCGAAGGTTTACTTATATCATAGAATTTCCATATTTATTTTTGGCCCCCCCCCCCCAATTCATCACATACTCATGCCTACGAGGAAAACGGTGATATTGGGAAGCGAATCGCGTTACTTTTTATCGGTGGTTATGGAACAAATTATAAAGTGCACAAATTATGAAGATAAGTGTTAATTTTTGTATATAATTTTACATATGACTAGCCAATGAGGTCACTGGTAATTATTAATTTTGTTCTTATAGTATTGTTGAATTAATTATGAAATACATTGTGCAGTACTGAAACATTTATAAGTTGGATATATCTGAGTAAATGTGTATTTTATTTTTATTATGTCAGAATGTATTTTTTTTTCGATTACTTTCAGTAAGTTAATAATTTTTTAAAAATAATCTTTTGCTTACGACTTTTCAAAGTGCTCGCGCCTATTTTGAAGTGTTGTCACGCTCCCCTAGGGGGCACTTCACAGTTTGAGAAACGCTGATTTAATATCTTGCTTAGGGTGTGCCATAAATTAATTTATGTATGGAAAATGAGTGTTATACTATCGCATAATAAATTAAAATGCAATATATATATTTATACAGAAAACATCTTTAATATATTGTACCACTGGCATATAACTTCTTTTCACGTGCGTAGGTACCACCGTATCAGCCGTATTGATGATACGGGGGCCCCAAGCTACAGGGGCCTCAATGTGTGTAACTACAATCCCACTAACAGGGCTCCCATTTCTAAAAAAGGGCCTCGAAGGAATTTTGATACGGGCCCCCCTCAGAACGGGTGCTTCTTTTACAAGTTTTCTAAAATATAAATAAAACAATAAATACACCAATTTAAGCCTTTTCTCAACAATTTGTAGTCCGTATATTTATGCATCATTAAAATTAATGATTTTTCTCTATACTGCTACCAGAATTATCACCCATCCGGTTAGCGACGCTGACTGCTGTGCCATTGGGCCTAGATTCGAATTCCGGAGAAGACATGGATGTTTGTAAATGTATAGTGCCTTCGCGGCATGGGCGTACTTTAAATAGCCGTCGAGCCGCAAGTCTTCTCGTGAGGCTGGTGGAAGGGGATGAGAGCTGGGAGGCCCCTGACCACCCCCAGGGTGTTCTCTGTCAAAATTAGGGTGAAACCGAGCTAAGTCATTCTGTCACCTGTAAGGTGCTCTAAGCTGCAGCTAATGACATTCGTCACTTAGCCCTCTGCCATGATGAATTTCGTGGGCCTTGATCTGGCCTTTGCCGATCAGGAGGCATTAGTAACAACTACAATAACAACAACCAAAATTATCGCTGAATGTAGTGGTATAAATACACAAGAATGTGAATAACTTTCTCATACTTCTCATACATTATGTGAACTTCAACTATCATCATTAAAATTGAGAAATATTTATAACATGTAACCATTTTACTTTAACAAAAATTTATCTTAACGGAAATGAATTATTGATGTCATTCTATAAACATAACTCTAAATTTACTAAAAATTAATTTTAGGTCTAAAAAAACATTCAAGTAAAAATCTGCTTTAAAAGCTGTGATCGAGTGTTACACCATTTGGACAAAAATCACCTGGGTGAGCCAAATTCTATTATAGCATACATTTCACTATGAGGAAGTCCTCAAAAAAAAGTTTAAACTGAGCTGCAAGAGAGAATTACATCAAACAACGAATCTTAGGATTCCATGTGATATTAGAACTATTTAAAAAAATTCTCTGATATATCCCAATTTATTTGTTTATTTATTTTTTTGTATCTGTATTTATTAATTCTTATTTTTACAATAATACTTCTTTTCAATTTTTAAAAAAAGTATAGAATAGTATTTTTTTAGAGTTAGAGTAGAGTAAAGTTTTTTTAGAGAATTATCAAATGTTTTTTTGAAGCAGAGAGTTGAAGTGTTTTAGTTTTAAAATAGAGTAAACGTGTGTGTGTGTGTTAAGTTTTAAAATAGCGTAAATTTCCCTACTAGGAAGTCCTCAAAAAAATTTGACCTGAACTGTGGGAGAGAATTACTTCAAGCAACGTATCTTAGGATCCCATGGTATTAGAATTATTTAAAATAAATTCTTATATATCCCAATTTATTTATATAATTTTTTGTATCTGTATTTATTAATTCTTATTTTTCATAATCATACTTCTTTCTCAATTTTTAAGAAAAATATAGAGTAGAATTTTTTAGAATTATAGAGTAGAGTAGAATTTCTTAGAATTATAGAGTAGAGTAGATTTTTTTAGAGAATTATCAACTGCCTTTTTGATGCAGAGAGTAGAAGTCTTTTAGAGCAGAAATGTAGAAGTTTATCTGAGTAGAAGTGTTTAAATCGTCAGATATTTACGAAATACAATTGATTTCTTGTATAATTTTTTAAGAGCCAAAATTGAATTTAAAATATCAGCTTCGACATATTTCTTTAAGAAAACAATATATATTTTTTTCCTTTAAGTTTTATTAAATAAAACTAAAAAAACTAAAAAAAATTTTAAAAAATGAATGAATTACTATGAGATTTAATTAAAAATAATTTAATAAATTTAAATAAAATTACTATGAGAAATAATTTTTGGCATTATTATACGAAGTATTATTTCATAAATTCTTTCTTAAGTGAAACTTGCAAAACTTTGGATTTAGAAATTACGCTACAAAATAACATTTTTATAGTAAATAAAATTTTCAGCTTCATTCAGGATATATTATTCTACTTTAAGGTTTTGAGTGAAATGTAAGAAGTACAATTGTGTGTTTAAATCAGAATGAATAAATCTTCAGTTTAATTATCAAAAATTTTAATATTTTCATGACGATTAATTTTTTAAATCTAGTTGTATATTTTATGTTAATTGAGTGGTAATGTTAATATTAGTTTAAGTAAATTCATGTTAAATTAAGAAATACTTAGTGAAAAAAATGAGCACAAGCTAGAAATATACAAGCGTACTGTGAAAATAGTAATAACAAATCGAAACAGTCATAGATAAGTTAAATTTTTTTATTTGTCACTTTTACTTATATTTTAAAAACAAGCTCTGTTTGCTCATTCTTAATGTTATTCAAATCTCAGTCAGTATTCTTTGAATCGTAGGAATTGCTCAATTCGAGGGAATCTAAAAGAGATAAATATACCATTAAGTCAGTTGACAGTTCCTAGATACAAAATAAACATTACATATTTATATAAAATGCAAATTTTCAAAATTTGAAACTTTGTTAAATAAATACTTAGATTCGGGAAATGGAGAAAAAATTAGTCCAGACCCAATTAAAATGCAACAAATGAAGCAAAAGCCACTAAAATAATTGAAATATGTTACAGTCATTTTGTCGTACAAATCAATACTAAACAGGTTTTTTTTCTACAACAAATAAAAACTTAAATGCCTAATTAACGATTGTTAATGCCTAACTTTGTTCGAACAAAGTTAACCCTTAACTTCGCACTGTTGCATTTCTGCAACATATGATTTACTTTAATTTAACAGACTCAATATTTTTTTTAATTACCTACAAATCACTTATCTGGGGAAAAAAGATTACTGCAACGAAATACATGCTAATTTTGACACTAGATGGAAGTACATTTTTTCCAGAAATCACAACAATTTTAAAAATCTCTGATGCCTCAAGAACTGTGTTTTTGCTATAAAAAGAATCCATTATATTTTATGCTTCCTCTTGTTTATTGACGAAATAAATTACAAGGTTCGAAATTTAAACATTTTATGATGAATAATAAGATCCTCATATAAAAAAAAAGTTTTGTAATTTACAGCACTACTGCGCAATATTACACTTCTGCAACAAAAAAAAAAAAAAAAAAAAATGACTGAGATTCAATTTAAAACAGCTTAATTTTTTTTCATATTTTTCCCTTATATTATTACTTGAGAACCAGCTAATATAATTTTTTCACATAGATATTTAAAAAATTGCGAAGTTAAGGGTTAATATTTGTAACACATTTGTGTAATTCCGTTAATCAGTTCAATTAAAATATTTTACTGAAGCCGAAAGAAGTCTGAAAAAAGTTTTATATTATGCTAGGCTAAACTAATTATATAAAAGAGCATAATTTACACTCTAAAAAATGAATATTCTTTAATCTGAAATTATAAATACATTAATTCATAAAATAATTTACTTTATGTACCTATTTATTTGGTTTTCAGAATTAAAAAAATTTCTAAATATTACCTTTTAAAAGTATCCGTATCCTAATCCTCCATATCCGTAACCTCCATATCCAAGGCCATATCCGCCGTATCCAAGACCATATCCACCATATCCAAGACCGTATCCTCCATATCCAAGTCCATATCCGTCATATCCAAGTCCATATCCGTGGCCTTGAGCCTTTCTGAAGTATCTGCTACTAATTCCATGTCCATGCCCATGATGACTGTAGTGAGGAATGACATCAAGGGATGCAGCAGCGATGGCAACAAGGGCCAAGACAAGGATCTATGAATTAAGGCACTCAATTAATTTTACCGCTATTCCTTTTCTATTTAAAAGGAAAGTGATAACACGAATCTTGTTTTAGGTGATAATCAATTATTATCTATGGTGTTTGTCCATAAAATACTCTTCAGAAAGGAAGGTTAGATGAAACATGGATTATAATCCATTTTAAAAAGCATTACTTAAAAATTAAGCATGATGTTTCTTATTTTTGTTTTTGTTTTTAGATACAATCCTTCACTTAAAAAATATAATTTATACATTTAGAAAAAAGAAATTTAACTTGTCTCGTGATTTGAGAAAATAATTCATTCTAAAGAATGAAAAACATTATTTGAAATTATTTTTTTTACTAAAAAGTTTGATTTTTTAACTATAAAATCATTTAAGGAATTATTAGGTTTATTTAATGTTTTATCACACACACAAAACATTTTAAGTACCTAAATATGAGTTTTTGACTCAATATATTGTTAAGTGCCGTTAAAATACTGTTTTTTTACAGAGAAAATTTACAGCATTTACAGAGATATTTTCTAAACTATGTTTAAACAAATCTTCAAGAGTATATAAATGTGAGAAAATATCTAGTGTAGAATAATTGTTCTTTAGAACATTTTTATAGAAAATTGTTTTCTCTTTCTTTTTCATTTTATTTGCGTATAGCATGTACTTTTAAGTATAGTGTAATATTACAGTATGCAATATTTTTACAGTTCTTAAATATTTGAGATTTTACCAATTTAGATCAGTTTTAAGATATTAATAGGGGATTTGAAATTAATTTGAATTGAAGCTAATACATATTTTTCATTTGCGAGTATTTTCCATTATATAACAATGAATGAAATTTCTATTCTTATGTATGCTTTTACATAAGATTAAATTTGATCATTTACTATATTAAAACCAAAAGATAATTACAATGAATGAAAATGAAAGCAAACTTAATTTTTATTAACTTTTTAATAAATAACTCAAAACAATTTAAAACTTTATTTTTTTCGAAAACTGAAGATGCATGAAAAGAAAAAAAAATAGAAAAAGAAACTCAGATACTTACCACAATCTTCATCATTTTTTGTCAGGGGTTTACAGCTGCTTATCTAAGCTATAATGCTGAATACTTCACTTTGGAGAGCTCTTTTATACTCCTTTATTTGAATTCATTAATAAGGTATTTTTATTATCAATGTCAAATTCCGGTCAACGTGATTCTTAGGAAATAAATTCGTTGCATCATTGAAAAATCAATGGCATGTTCTCTCAAGTGTTACAAATCGGTTTGGCGTGGTTGATATTTCCTTATCAAGCTTTCATCAAAAGAAGAAATTTTTTTTCTACTTCAATGATTTTGAAAGTGGGAGCTCTGAGTATTTGATTTATGGAGAGATAAAAAAATGTAAACTGATTTTTTAAGGTATTTGGAAAATTGAATTTTATTTCTGATCTACTTTGAATTCAATTAATTTGACTGAAAAATTTAAATTGCAGCTCTTAAATGTTTTATACTTTTTGCAAAATACTCTTCTTTTACTTCAAAAATTTTGCAAATTCCGCTGCTATAACGGGTTTTTTTTAAAGAAATTACTTTTGTAACTTGTGTTATGTTGCAAAATATTTTAGAAGACTAGATTTTAAATTAAAAACACAAATTTGAATGTATGTATTCATTATTATTACAATAATATTTATTAATTTTATTATTAATATAAGAAGAAAAACAAAGATGAAAGTATTTCTGCTTTATAAAAATTTCCTGATTTTTAATGAATTACAAGATAGGACTCAAAAAGGAAGACAACTGATTTAAAATTTGAAATTTACTCATAAACGTTAAGTCATGATGTTTTTATTTTAACAAGTTTTAGTAAATATATATTAAAAATAATGCATGATTAAATATGTATTCTTAAATAAGATATTTCACATGCAATGATTTCCTCTATAGAGGTTAATTGAATTTCGGTTATTAATATAACTTATACAAAACAAGCAAAAGTAAAAAAAAATAAATAATAATAATAATAAAAAATAAGCAAAACAAGAAAAACAAGATAACAATAATTTTTAATAATGTCATTCATAATAATCTTAAAACAATAATCTTTTATTAATAAATATTCTATTGTAATTAAATAATAAATCCTCATATGAATACTATTGAAAAGTTTACTTGAGAAATTCAATTCAAACTATTAATTGGAAATGAATACATATTTATCCACTTAACTTTTAAACAAAAATGATCTGCCACCTTTCTAAAAGGGACATTCTTTCGAATATGAAAAACGTCATATATTTCTTCTGAAAAAAAAATAGTTTTATTTTTATAATATATAATTTAAAATCCGTTAAACTTATCGAATATTGTTTGGTTAATTTCGTAAAGAGTAATAGTTGTACATTATACAACAGTGATCTTATTACTTATTAAATGAATAACATGGTACATACAGGCTCGAATTATTAATTTAAAATTCAAGCCCAAATCCTTCATTTTAAAAATGTATGTGATGATCTATAATTAATACACTGCTGGTCATTGAAATTGAAACTCCAAGAAGGAGCGATGACACAAACCCCAAATTCACATGGAAGAAGGGAGATGCTGATATATACAGGAAATTAGCATTTAAGTGCAATCAAATGACGCAAGACGGAGAAATGGCAACTCAAACTTTATGTAAAAGGAAAGTTACGCAGCGTGTTTCTCAATCGGAAATCACATTTAAATGTGGTTTGTAAAAAGATTTGAGTTATGCTCGTGTAAGAAGGAGAAAGGGCTACCAGCATGTGTCCGAATTCAATTATGGCAGAATCGTGGCTTATCAAGAGTGAGATTCATACTTTCGCGATATTTCTACTCTCAATAGTCGAAATCCAATGATTGTCATACGAATATGGAATCGAGGGTTTAACCTTTTATCTACCGATGGTACCTATAAGTACCACTCACTTTAAAATTATATAGAATAAACCATTTTTAAGAATACTCTGACGATACTTAGCAGAAATATTCTTTTAAATCCACTCTTCAAAATATATGGCAGCACGGGTTCTATGATGAGTATTTTAGCGGGGAAGGCGAATGGTTTTATAACAGAAATTGCGTTTTCAGTTGACATCGCTGCAATCGGATTGTCATTTTTGTTCCGAAAAAGTAGTTAATTTCAAAATTTGTCTTTTTTATATGTTAATGAAGACATTAGAAAACGATTTGACTATCTATTTTAAGTGAACAGTGTATATAACTAATTTTACAGCTGAATATCTTTAATTAACTAATTAGCTCCAACAGATTAAATTTTCCAAAGTTGAGTATTTTGTTAATGTATACCCTTTAATTTTCAATGTAGTGATTAAACAAATATATATTGCATGAAAAAAATATGCAGTATATCATAATAGGTAGATAAAAGTTTAAGAAAGATCAAACTGAATGCCATGCAGGATCTCAAAAATCTCCCATCATTATAATTCGAAAGGGCAGATATGTTGGCAAGTCGGCCTTATAGGATTGTACAGTCACATCACTTATCTTAAGTCAAGATGTGAACTTGTTTGAAAAACTTCAAGTATTCCCACGGCTAATATGATGACGTCTGAGACAACCCGGACTATCTTCATGGCGACCTTTTTTCTACTTCTCTTGACACTGTAGCATAGGACGCGTGGCAACAATGGTGCACTGAGTGACAAAACTAGAAACAGAAGTGTCAACACGCTGTCTCTTCAGAAGAGTCCTGGTTCTGCGTGCAGCATTGTAATAGACGTATCCGTGTCTGGATCTACCGAGGAAGACGCGCATTAGGGTTGTTTACATTATTTACCATCAAAAAAGCTCTGTACCCGGTTTAATGGTATTGGCAACCAGTAGGTACATGACATCCATGAACAATACTTGTTCTAGCTATCAGTTATCTAAACATCCAGGATTATATTTATTAGATTGTAAGGTCTGTGGCTGTGCCCCGTCTTCTAGACATCACAGACGTCATTTTTTAGTAAGGAAATGATTGGCCGTATGTTGTCCATTGTATTCTGACCTACCTCGATACAGAGGATGCTCGACTAATGCATTGGTATGCACATTTTCAAGGTATCTCAGACATCGAAAACGTCTGACCACGGGTTAAGAAACTAGGCCACAGAGATTCTCCAGCTAATACGATTGATGAAATGGAGCATACACCTGAAGTAACGTGGAATGACTTGCTCGCATCTGTAATCGTAGTCTAGTTCGATTTGATCATAACCGTATTAGAGCTGTTTTATATCAAAGGTGTCAGCTAAGCGCACTAATTTCAGACACTCAAATTGCCTACACATGGAATCATATTTTCCTCCTATTACGCTGTATATGTACTGTTAGTAAAGTTTTTTATTTGTTTTGCTTCCTGGGGTTGCAATTTTGTTTATCAGTAGTGTATTGTCAAATCTATATACTATATATCCAAACACACATACATACCTGTATTTAAAAGCCAGGGCACCATAAGCGTGTCTAGATGGGCTTAGCCAAACATGGTCTTGGCTCAGCTGAGATTTAACATACGCGAACTAACTTGCCCTTCTCAATTCAATTCATGCCCTTTGTAAACTCGTCGGTCTGATTTAACTGCTCGTGTTGGAGTCATCCTGATATTTCATGTTGTTGTACGTGTTCTCCGAAAAACGAATTTCCTCAATGATTTAATTGGCAGAAATAACTGCATGGATATTATGCATAGACTTCAGGTTCATTCCCGTAAATGTACTCAATACGTCCCGAAGAAACTACGTATGTCATCTCATTTGTACTCAGTAAGGTGAGCTTACCCTAAAATTTGTATCATTTTCCAGTCATTATACATATTTAGCTTGAAAATGGCTGCAAAAAATGCAGAAAATTGTACATGTTCTGATGTGCATACAAATGATATATAAAATTTTATGATATATTCAGGGATATGACATAGAAATTTTAGTGCGCAATAAAACTTCAAATGTATAGGTACATTGGGGATAACAATTGAGTAGCGTAAGGTAAAAAAAAAATGTTGAGCTCAAATTAAGAACAGAAAACTTTATATAGAAGAAAAAAACAATATTTTGTTTTGTAATCATTTGTATTGACTAAGTAATAAGTTCTATAGTTTGCAACAGCCTGAATTACATTTTCTATCATCAATTGATATATCTACATCCATCAAGATCCTATAAGAGACTTTCGTCTGGTAATGCTGTTTTGAGCTACCGAGCTATTTTCCGATTAGTCTGGCGCTGTTGACGAAGTTGCATTTCCTGTATCAAATCTGTATTATTTTTACTTAAAAACAAATAAATTTTAGGAACTTTTTAACTAGTGACCCTATTAAGCTAATGTAGATTTTTATGCAATGAATCACACATACAAGTCTTCGGAACTTTTGAAAAGAATTAACTTTCGCGAGAGAGAAGAATGTTTTTTTCACTAATCCTTTCCTAAATCTTAGGCTTTGAGAATATATTATTGATTTATGAGTCTGGGCTCTTAATTATACTAAAAGACCTTTATATGGTTATATCTTAATCTAGATTAGATTCATAAATCAGCCATTATTGGAGCTGTTTTTCTTTGATAACTTTTGAATGATTCATTCCAAAATCAGTTTAATATTCCTACATGAGCACTTTGGTTTCTTGCAATATTAGGCAGACGTCACACTTTTTATGACGTGGTAGATTTGCTTATTTTTTACTTTGGAAATAAAAAATAAGTCATCATATTAATAAAAGATAAATTATAATAAAATCCATACATATATTATGCGAAAATTATATTTTAATATTATTAGTAAGAAAGGGGGGAAAAATATGTATCTCTGATATATGTGTAAATAAATGATTTTTGTAGTATATGGTATGCTAAACTATATGTTGGTCTGTGTATTAAAAAGATCAACAATAATATTTACAATTTTTTTTATTTTCTCAAGTGATGCAATTTCATCTATTATATTGTGTTCAAATGTTTAAATGCCAGGAAGAACTTTTATAATGTTCAATATTGAGCTCTTTTTACATATTTTGTAAACACCAATTTATAATTTTGCTTTACCTGTACAAACCCCCTCATTTTCAAATAATATTTTCTTGGATCCTATATTGTTCAGATTCCCTGCTGATATATGGAAATGGAAATTATATTGAGCAGAAGTAAAAATAAAATTTGTAAACGCAACTGAGTACAAAATTTTTATTCATTAAGTATATCAGTAAAAGTATTACTAAAACAAATTAGATGCATTTATCTAGTAAATATATATACATACTAAAATTTTAATCTTTTAATGAAATTTAAAAATTCTAGAGCTGATCGAGTATATATTGTTAGAAATGTGACATTCTTTATGTGAGACCATTATATACACACACAACAGGCCGTAACTCAAAAAAATTATTCTAGTACATTCTTTAGAAAATAGTATAAATATCAGGTTCAAAAGTTTTACCGAAATACATTCATAATATTTTTGGTAATCAGACTTGCCATGGTGAATTTTGAACAATTTAAATGTCCACTTCTGGTAAATTAATGACCCACTTCCGCGGTTTTTTTAGTTTTATAAATTTAATTGTAACTTGGCCTCTATATAACGTAGAAACAAAATTAAATATGTTTTGTTAAGCCAAAAAATAACCCTATTCAAACAAATAAAAATATATGTCTTAATCAAATTTGGTTGATTCAAAGTGTTCAACTTTCTCACTTCATTATAAAATAAGTGGATAAATAGAGGAATAGCTTCCGGAGTGCTTAGGTGCCATATTTGAAAACTTTATAAGAAGTATCATATTTGTCATAAATGTTGTGCTGGAATATTCATTGAATGATCAAATTAAATAGAATTCTTTATGTATAATGAAAATGAGAAGACATTAGAAGCCTATATTACATTATTTATGACCATTTGATATTCCATTTGATAACTATTCTATAAACATAGAAATTTAGTTATTTAGAAATCTGTTGTTTAGAATAAAGTTAGATTCTGTACATTATTTGAATCAAAACTTCAAATGTTTATATCATTGTTTATATCATATGAACGTCAGAAGAGATAGGTATTCCTTGTCAGGTATTATTCCTACCTCTTGATTTCATTCTAAAATTATGTCAGTCACCATTAGTTTGGTGTAGCTGAAGATTGATTAGGCAATTAATCAAAGAGAATAATAATACTTTAATTATAATTCATTGCAATTTAAAATTCTTAATGTATTGAAATGAATTCTAAAAGGTTTTGTGAAAATATAAATAAAACAGTCAAACAAAAATGCACATTTTTAAGAAACTTTTGATTAATCCCGGTTTAAAAAGTTAATAGTTTCCACGAAGTATTAAAAATCTATCATATGAATAATTTTTTTTCTTTGAACCCCTCAGCTGCCAAAGAACAGTTACGCAATTTGCTTTCCAGTGCCACTGTTTTGCGTACAAGAGCCAGCAGTTATGCATAAGTAAGTACTTATCTGAAGTAAGTAAATTCCTCACTAACATTGTCAAGGTCATTTTATTGTATTATAAAAGTATCGGGACAGTTTAGCTAATAGCTGTGCAATACAAAAATTCTTCCTAAATGTGTATAGATATTCTCCAGTAGTAGGTAACGCCCTGGCCGAGTGAGACGTATATATACGCCCGTGCCAGTTAATGGGGTTAAAAAACAATATGGAATTTTAAAATGTTGTAAAAGTAAAATGCCGTTAAAATATAGTATGGTATGTTCTTTTTTAATTAGATAAATTGAAGTAATACTTGTGCGTTCTGTTATTGAGTAGTATTTAGTCCAATGAATTGAATTTTTTTATCATAACTTGTGCGTGTGTGTGTGATCGCTGGAACACACATATCCATGTATTAGAAAGTGGATATTATTCAATGAATTTTTATGATACCTCATTTTATTACGTAATAACCGGTTTTTTAAAACACATTATGAATTCATTAAATAGTATAACGTTTCAAAAATGGCATGGATTATTCATCCCCAGGTTCTGGATTAAATGTTAATTAAAAGCAAAGAATTTCTTATTGGGGCAGATCTTAGAATCTCCACAGATGTATTTTGACTCTTTTTAGACTCTTTGAAAAGAAAAGTATGCTTTAAAAAGTTAAACGTTGCAGATGTATCTGAAACTATAGAAGGAAAACCAAAATAAAATTCAAATTAAAAATCTGAGTTTGAATTGGTTTCTAGATAATTCAAGAACATAATTTGATTTATAAAAATATATTGTGCAAATTACAATGAAATGTTTGTGTATTTTACATTACTTTTGAGTTGAATTAAATTATACTTCAATAAGTTTGAATTCTAGTATGCATTTTATCTAAAAATACCTAAATTTATTTGAACTTTTGTAAAATTAAATTTTTTATTTATGTATTTTTTTAATTTATAAATTGAGTAATTTTAAAAATTTCTTCGATAAGTAAAGATAAAATATTAGAATCATTAAAAATATTGTTATCAAGAGAAACACGCGTATTTTGCAATCATTTTAAATTAAGTTTTAGTATCTGTATAATTAATTATAATCAAACATATGACACCAATTCACTAAAAATAAATATTTTATTTGAAACACTATCCACTTTTATATTACAAACATGAAGTCAAATTTCACATTTCTTCAAAACATTTAAAGGAAAATTTGCACAAGACTGGACCATACTGCTTGCTTTTCCTAAAAAAAAAAAAAAAAAAAAATTAAAATTAAAATTAAATTTTTTTTAAAAAGTAAGAATATATAAATTAATAAAAGACTAGGTACAATATACAAATTATTCAGAAATAATAATAATAATAATAATAATAAAAACTAGAATTATAAATTACAAATATGTTTTTTTGAGTTTTTCACATTTGTTACTGATTTTCAATTCTTCATTTAAGGAAATTCTAAAATGAATCAATGAAATAAAACATGTATATCTATTTGGCTCTATGTATATCTGTTTTGTAAGATTTAGTCTTAAAAATATACGAATTTAGTGAAAATATGAATATACTTAATTAAAAAAAACAAGAAAGCAAATAAAATCGATGAAAATGAATTGAATTAATTTGAAATAGTCAAAATTTATCAATGTATTACTAACCGAGTTGTTTTCAGACATAACTTCGAGGTTAATTTTTTTGTCTATAATGAAATGACGAAGTATTAAAGCCAAACAAAAATGCTACCTTATAAATGCTTGTATTTTATAAGTGATGTGTGTGTGTGATAAAAATAGACCAAAATTTGTTCAGGTATTTCTTTCTGTTTTCAAAATAGAAGGCGTGAAATTATAATGTTTTTAGAAATATTAAATGTGAGAAGAGGGAGGGGGGTTAATTTAAAATAGAAAATATTTTTCTCTCCCTTAAAAACGTCATCACATTTACAGCTAACATAATTAAGAAATTTTTTATAGTTCAATGCAAACATTCGAGTTAAATGTTTTCCTAATTTTTTTATTTAAATCTTAAAAATCAATCAAGCTCAGAGATGGTGGTGTTCAGATTGATTTTAATGTACTGTCATATACTCAAAAAAGAAGTATTGAAGATAATTGTGACAATAATGTAGATTTTTTTTTTGCTGATTTATGTATAATATTCTTTAATATTATATTATTGATTTATTTTTTTAAATAAAGTTATTCTTGCCTGGAAATTAAAGAACAATTTTATTTGTTTCTTATTGATGTCATAAGAATTTATACCGTACCATTAACAAATAATCTATAAAGAACTTGGGTCGATGCCACGAAAGAATTATGTTTTATTTAGCTTAGCTATTGAATACATATTTTTAAAATCTTTCTCGATCCTAGCTATTTTAGAGTTGCTTTTTTTGTTAAGAGTAAAATGAACAGATATAATGAGACTCATTGAATCAATATAGGGGATGCTGATAAGTTAAGCTAAAATTCAAAGAACAGTAATTAGATTATATTAAGTTCATTTATTAAAAATGGAAAAAAATAAAAATTTACGATGACACTAGTAATTTTTTTTGAACATATCAGTGAACTACATAAAAATCTTATTATTACTAAAAATTAATTTACAGTAGAACGTCATTTATCTGAATGTTTATTATCCGGAACTTCAAATATCCGGGCCAGATTTTTTTTTCTTGTCAACTACATGTACTGTATATAAATACATTTTCGAATAGTGCAATGCTCAACAGTTGTTTCACGTGGTACCAAAAGTGACGAGAAAACCAAAGGTCAGGGATATTTGGGGAATTTCAGCTGTGTGTGATTTGGTGAACATCTGCGCGGAATATTAGGTCAGTGTTTCCAATTGAGGAGGTGTATACGTGCTCTTTTGTTGAGTTGTGAACTGCTATGGCTTAGATTTAAAAACGGAAACGCAACGTCTTGAACATAGAGACAAAACTTGAAATATTGAACCGTCTCGCGAAGGGAGAAAGTGGAGCTTCTCTAGCACAGTTTTATAATGTTGGAAAGTCAACAATTTCTGACATACAAAAAAAAAAGCCAAGAAACGATTTTAAATTTTGCGTTGACTCAGAAGATGGCTCGAAGAAAAGGAAACTGCTAACGCGTTTTCTGGGTTAGAGACAGTTATGGAGTGGTACGAACAACAATCAGAGTTCTGTCCTACGTAATTACTGCTGCTCAAGAGAATCAGACCTTGCAACAAAAAAACGAAGGTGTACAATGATACAGCGAAAAACAAGTGATTGTTTTCCACAATAAAGGTAAAATGGTGACATTTTGCTTTTTCTTCAAGCATGTTCCCCGCATGTGATGATTTTTAGTATTCTTATAGTGTTCGGTTTCATATACAGCATGTATCGCATTCGGTTTTCGGTTATTAGAACAATCGCGTATCCGAACGGTGTCCGGACCCAATTGATTCGGATAAATGGCGTTCTACTGTACTTACATTAACATTATAATATGGTCAAAAGTAAATTATATCAATACCATTTAAAAGTAACCGCCGTATCCGTATCCACCATATCCAAGACCACCGTATCCATAACTTCCATACCCAAGACCATAACCACCATATCTAAGACCATAACCATATCCTAGTCCATATCCATGACCTTGAGCCTTTCTGAAGTATCTGCTGCTAATTCCATGTCCATGTCCATGATGACTGTAGTGGGGAATGACATCTAGGGAAGCAGCAGCGATGGCAACAAGGGCCAAGACAAGGATCTATATAACAATATATATCAATAAACAGTTTTAAGGAAATAATTGCAAATTTTTTGCTTTTTAAAAATCATTTTATTAATTAAGAATTATATTCTGATTTTTTACCTCTAAATGAAAATTAATCTAAAAATTGTAAGCATAGATTTTGGCGACTCATTAAGGCAATAAAAAGTAATTTATGGATAAAATGCTTACAAAAATTTTAAGGTTAGAAGAACTACGTGTTTAAAACTATATTTTATTATTGTTTAAGTATTCATCAGTATAAGTGTACTTTTTATTTGTGAAAGTTCTGAAAAATTCTGATCATTCTGATTATTTACTAAATTCTTTTAATTTTAATTTAATTAAAAAATCTGCAAGATGTTTTTATAAAAGCCAAATAGTATATTCTTAATTTTTTTCGGTTAAAAATATCTGTGGCGAAATATTTTTTCTCCTCGTTTTTAAAATTAAATTTTAAAGACAATGTTAGTTAATATGTTTCTCTAATTGTATGAATAACGTGTTCAAGAAGTTTATAGTCTTAAATATCATGATTTGTAAATAATATTAAAATTAACTTAGGTAGAGAAGTAACATTCAGAATGACTTACCATAACCTTCATCATTTTCAAATTAACTTTTTACAGACAGTAAATCTAGTCTTAATTTTTAGTCATTTCTAGTCCTTTATATACGGAGTGTTCTGCATCGGTTACGATCTACATTCTTGATCGATGTCACATTCCGAGATAAGAAATATCACTTTGCTATGTGCAATTTATTAAGGTCAATGAGATTTTAATTCTTGAATGCCTTTATTTTATTATTTTTACTAGCATTTCTTTTTCAATCAAAACAAAGTTAATTTTGAAGATATACAGTTTTAAAGAAATAATTTTTTTTTTCAAATCTGTAATTTTGCCCTTGATTGATTTTTGAAGTGAATTTGATTGTAGGATTTTGATAAGTGAATAGGGTATAAATGTAAAAGATATGTTTCCTTATTTATTCGGAATATATATATATATATATATATATATATATATATAATATGTATAATATAAAATTTTATTTCTTTGATGTGATGTTACATAAAAGTTACTGATTGTAATTTCAAGTTTCCTGAGTAAATTTTTATCGGGGGGTTAATTTTTTTCTTGAGTTTTGACTTTATTAAACAATACCCTACAAATTTAAAAAATACTGATTTTTTTTGCATTTTATTATGGTCTAAATCATTGAAAAGCTTACCACCAAAATTCAGATCTAACAAATGAGTTTTTAAGATACTTGGAAGCTTCTGAGCTTATGTTTTGGTTTCGGTTTCATTTTAAAGCAATTTTCCTCTCTTAAATTGAATTAATTTAAAATATTTTTGAGAACGATCAACTTTTACAATGAGAAATGGTTATCAATATCAATTTTCTTTATTAAAATCATTTCTGCTTGATTATGTTTTGAGTTTTTTTGAGTTCTCATACTTACGAGTAACTAATTAAGATTGTTTTCAAGACCGATTTTGGGCTTTATGTAATTTAGAAGCTTTTTCATTAATTGTTTCCTATTGAAAAAATGCCATTGCCAAAATTTTCTCAGGTTGCTATGAGGAACAATATTTAGATGAGATGGAATACGACTGAAAACTATATATCTAAAAACCACCCCTTCACTCATACTGCAATTAGACTTCAGAATATAAGTATTCTGACTACAAGTATTGCTTATAAAACTGAATATTTCCATGATGTACCACACAACATTATAGTAAATATATAATAGTACTATATTTTGGATTTTGATTTCTTATTGGGTGACTTTAAAACTTTCTAAACTTCCCCAATTTAAAATTTAAAAAAATTAAATTTTATGTACAAACCTGGTAATTTTTTGCTCAAGTTAGTATCATTATTATGTTGTATGTAGATGCTTTGTGTTTCAAACCTTTTGGGAAAATATTTTGTTAAAAGTAGGCTTAATACCCTGTCGTGATAACAAACAGTATCAATATTAAGCAAAAATATATTTTGAATTAAAAAAAATGTTTCCAGTCATAATTAATTGAAGTAGTATTTTAATTTAGAACACACACACACACACATAAGTTGAAAATAACTTATTAAATAATTAGAGCTTTATAGGGATTATAGGTGTCTGTTTTATGCTTTTACAAACTTTAAATGCGTTTATCAAGGATTTTTAATTTTGAAGATGTAAGAAGGTGTTTTCTAATCCCTAAAGCTTTTTTTCTGTTAGAGATAGAATTTTGAAAATTCTTTTAGATACTCTCAAATGTATGTTCTTTAAAAGGTTAGTATGGAGTTAGGTCTAAGATCTCTAGTTGTTTTTTAAAAAAAGTTTTAAGTTAATATTCTAAAAAATTGGTCTTTTTTAAAGGTTAAGTTAGAACATTAATTATTAAAAATCAACAAGGAAAAATATTTTCAAATCCATACTAACTTTTATTTGCAATAATCTAAAAAAACTTAAATCATTTAAAATAACTAATACATTTTAATAATTGAGCAGTTTTTAAGAGTTTGAAGAAGAGTTTTAAGAGTTTGAGAATTAAGCATTTGAATCAACTTTGGATTCAGAATCAAATTAATATATTATAATATGAATATAAAAAATTATTATTTTCACTATTGCTGTCTCCAAATTAATCTTTTAAAAAAAGTGTACTGTGTAGCCTTAAATAAATTGAAGATTTATGTTTTTGAATCATACAAGGATGAGTAACTTTTGAAGCAGCTTTATCTGAACTATTCTGAAATTTTCATTATTATATTTGATCAAGTAATGAAGAAATTTTAAATGTAATAATTAAGAATGTTACACTTTTCACATGTAATTCAAGAATCTAATTATTGGTGTTATTAATATATTTATTAATGATTAAAATTGCTTCTTAATGATAATTAAGAAGGAATTATAGAAATATTTTCAAATTTCCACCGAGATGAATTTCCATAAGAAATTCATATTTTTAAGTTGATAATTTCAAAACAAAGTATTCACAACAACGAAAGGAAAAAAACACACTTTTTCCTGTCTTTCGACTTATATCTCTCAATATATATCCTCGAATATTGAGATTTTGTGAATTTTAATATGTGATCCCATGACTGATACTTTTTTAACACTTTGTTCAGATCTAAGCGTGAATACTTCAATAAGACAGATAGACGTAGGTAAATAAGAACTAAAAATATGATACCACTATCATTGCTGAAACTTAATTTATATCAATGATAATTTTAATAATTTGAGTTTTTTAAAAATTATTTCTTATTAGACAATACTTTTCAATATTGAATGAATAACTACATTTAAGTTATTGGTTTTTATCAAATAGCTGAAATACTCGATGAATAAAAGTTATAATCTACTTGTTCGTCATAACAACAAGTAATTTAGTATCTAAAAAAATCTACATCATTATTCTTAAAAAAAATATTTAAAGCTTTATTATGTGATTACCTTCTACTTAAATATTTTTTTAATATTTTCAAATTAAATATTTACCAACTGTCTTATAAAACAAATTATCTAATTTTTTTTAAAAAAAAAATACATTGTAATATTTTGTTGCACAAACTACAATAAGATATATATAAAGTTATTCAGAAAAGCATTTTTTGTTGTTGTATACTTTCATTTTGTTTAATATATAAAATAGTCATACAATGAAAAAGCTGATACAAAAAATCGGGTACCTTGGTAGGGTTGTAAAAATAAATCTAACCAATTAAAAAAATGTTTAAAAATTTCAAAATAAATGAATAGAATTTTAACCAATTTAAAATTTGTAAAATATTATAGATTTATAAAGAAAGAATTTTTAAAGATTTTACTTATAGTAGAATTCAAAGGAACTAAAATATTTAAATGATTGTAATTTAGCTTTGTTTAGTTATATATCCTAAATACATTAAAAAACGTCACTATTACCAGAATGTTGAAAAAGATGCACGCTGAGGACATTTGGTTTGTTATTAATTGTCTGTGTTTGTAAGATGCTGAAAATTTGTAATTGGATAAGTAAGTTGGAAAGTGCAAACTGTGAGAAAATATTTTTAATCTAGATCACCATCAAGTTGACTCCGTAAACCTAGTGTAGTGTGGTGGTTTTAAAACCAATGCATTTATAATATTTATATGTTTTTAAAATATTATGAAAAAATTAGAATCCATGCAGAAATGAAAGAATTTCTTAATATTGTTGAATGTGTCAATTTTTGGCTTAGTTATTATTTCGAAAACAAAAAGTTCAGTAAAATGTTTCTATAAATTAATGTATGTAAATTACAATTAAAAAAAGGTATTTTAACTGTACATAATGTAAATGAATTTTTTTTATCAAAAACAATTACTGACTAATTTATTGTTAATTAGTTTCAAGAACAAATAAAAAATTAAACATGTTAAAGTAAGTTTTTAATAAGCTGAGTTATAGTCAGGATAAAATGTAATATTTGGCTTAAATCCACTTTTTCTGCTAAAAACAATTAAACCATCAGTATAATGGTAGAGAAAGTAGGATTAATTATCAGTACGGTCAATTAAAAAGAATGTTAATACAGGTAGGCCAAGTAACTACTAAAAGGATTACTTTCATGTAGACCTTTAACCCTTACACTGCGCAACCCGCGATTTCCACATATATGCATTTTTTTCGACTATTTAGCTAAGCAACCGGTAATGTTCCTGTTTATGTTTTCATATATGTTTTTAGGTTCATATTTTTATGATCTATAGTTCTCCATATTTTAAAATAAAAACTCTTTAGCAATTTTTTTTAATATTTTAACTGTAAAATGTGAGTTTAATATGTAGATATGAAATACGCAATAAAAAATACGCAATTTTTGAACCGGCTTTGATAAAATAACTACGCAACGGGAAGGTTAACCTGCATATAAAAAATTTGAAATCAACGAAGTTTTTCTTTAATACCTTTTTATAATGAGAGTACAAGATTTTTTTATAACTTTATTTAATTATATAATTAATATTTATCACATATCGGAATTGAAACTGTATCGTCAACATCCATGAAGTTAAAACAAACGTCGCAATAATTTGAAACAGTTTTTTTTTTAAACAAATCTGAAAATGTATTAAGATATTTCTTTGGAATCCTAATTTGAGTGTTCAGCAAAAATGGATTATTTTTTATTATGTTGTAGGTAATAAAGAAATTAAAACTTCAAACAATAAGTAAGCTTTAAAATGTCAATAGATTTCTGAAGAATTTTATATATTTCATTAAAAAACTTTGTTCGCATTTCTTACACCTATATACTTAATATATATGGCAAAGAGGATTTTATACGCAATACGTTTCCTTTATTTGAAAAAAAGAATTGAAATGTATTTACTGTAAAAAACATAGAGGCATTTAGTATGTTAATAAATAATTTGAGCCGTGAGGGACATTGGTGAAGGGAAGATGCGTATACTGCTTGTCTTGTCTTCTGTGACGATATCAAGCAATCCAACTTAGAATAAGAATTTTATGTATGCATTTTGTTTTTTAAATTCGATATCTTTGGATTTATAATGCTATATATGTTACCGGCAAAGTATGAAATAAGATATCATTTAATACTTTGCCCAGGCATTGTATAGAATGTCTAGGCATTCTATACAATGACTAAAGCTGTTTAGGCAAAATATGAAATAAGGTCAAGGTAAGGTTACTATATCAATGACGTACATTTCTAAAAAATACGAATGTTATTCTGACAAAATAATGAGAGTGCCATTAAAAAAATTATTCAAAATACGTAAACGAAAAAGAGAGTTGTACCAAACAAAATTTATGTCTTTCTTTTATTAAGGAAATCAAAACTTTCAAATAAAAAATACGAAATTAAAATTAATCTACTTAATGCAACATGGTAGGCTTGAATGTCATTTTGAGAATTACATTTCATTCTATTTTTCACGCAAAGACCATTTTTTTTTTTGCAATTTTGTTTTATACATACATTTGACGAATCTTTTGCCGCTTCCATTGGAATGAGAAATTACAACTTACTGAAGAGGAATTTCGTGGTCAGGGATATTTTTAATTCTAAGCAAGTTCTTAGGGCACAAAGTAAATTGTGATTTCGCATAGACTTGTTTTAAAATTCTTTCAGAAGTTCCAAGTCGATAGAAACCATTTTTCCCACTCAGAAAAAAATCATAAATTTCATAACAGTGCCTTTTTTTAAATAATTTTTTCTGTTTTTTCTGTCAAGGTTCAAGAAGTGGATGTGCAGTTCAATATCATAACGTGTACCGTTTTTGTATTTGGTTGAAAGTTCTTTCAGAATTCTATCACGTCCTCTATGTTCAATAGCCAAATGACCTTCAAGAAGTACTTAAAATAACTCAGAATCGGTGATATAATACTGTATCGAAGTGCTTCCCAACCTTTTTATCCCCGTAGACCGATCAACGTTTAATAATTTTACCGCGGCCCCCTGAGGATGGGACTATATTTATATTTTTGTTTTGATTTAAAAATTTAATTGTATTAAAATATACCTTCAGAATAAAATTTAGTTACTCCAAAAAATTAACATAAAGGGATTTTACATGAAATATAAAGTGATTTCCATGGAAAGTCAAACACAAACACTAGAGAAACACACTCCAGTAAATAAAAAATGGAAATAAGTTAATACTCCTTGAGTGGCCCGATACCATTTGATCCACGGATCGGTGGTTGGGAGCCATTCTGTATAGTACTGACGTCTTCTTTAACAGCTTACATGAGTTTACTTTTATTTTCACCAAACATCACATCATAGCTATTCAACAACCAATAAGCAGTGGGTTATTTTTTGTAGTCATTTTGGCTTTCTGTACACCAGTTATTAACTTCTTGTACGTAGTTTCAGTTAAAAAAATACTTTTTATTTTTTTTGCAGCTTTAACTCGAGTTTTGGGCAGTTCGTCTTTGAATAGTTGTTTCATGCCTATAGACCGGGGTCGGTAACCAATGTACCAATTATGATTCAGCGTGCCACACAGTAGGATATGTTTTAAACAATTATATTCCCGCGATAATGTATGAAGAGTTAGAGAATAGAGTTCAATTTTATAGATTTGCAGCTTTATCACACATTAATTTTGCATCAGTTAAAATTATTTCTTAACATAAAAATAAACAGCATACAGTATAACTATTTCTTCAACAAAAATAAAAACCTCGAAATTGTACATATATTATATATATTTTAAACATATTTATTAAAATAAGAAATAGACAACGTAAAATATAAGTATTTCCCCTGACTGCAGTTAAATTTTTTTTAATGTGACCATAGTGCTGCTTCGCTCTACTTTCACATCACAAAAAATGTGGTGTAATTTGTGACTTACTTTCAACATGATCTTGAGCATTCAGTTGTTAAACAATTTCTTTGCGGACTCGAAATATTTTTCGTATAAGGAAAGATATTTTACTTAGACATGTAGAACTAAAAGCGGAAAAGCAGAATACATATGCAATTTTTTTTCTTAAAACAGTTAAATATCTCCAGCTATGGCATTGAATAATTTATAAAAAGCTGTAAATTTACCTTTAGAGTTATCTTTCAAATTTTTTCATAATTCCTTAATTTTCTATATTCTGGAGATGCTTGTCAAATAAGGTCTATCACAAATTTATGAAGTTCAGTCAAAAATTGACAAATTTGTTGAGTAGTGCTGAGTGCCATTGATGATTGTACCGTGCGACATAGGTTGCCCACCCCTGCTATAGACTATGACTCTCTCTCCAACACTACAACTTGCTCCTTCTTTTTCAAGTAACACAGGAAAAAACAATTTTTTGCAGAAAAAGTTTAAGTAAAATTGATCATTTTGACACTCCCGAACAAACGACAATGTGCAACTGACGAATTCTGAGCCTGAGGCCCGCGTTAAAAGTCTCGTATCTTACCACACAATATTCGAAACGAAGCGGAAATGTATTTTATACTTTGCCGGTTTCTCATTAGGCATTCTGTAGAATGTATAGGCAATGAGTGAAATAAGAATAATTTCATACATTGCAGGCTTGTTTTAGGCATTCTATACATTACTTAGGCATTCTATAGAATGCCGGATTTCATACTTTGCCGGTAACATATACACTCCATAATCTTTGGCTAGATTCTCGTATTCATTATTAACTTTTCTTGCTAAGAATATAAAACATATTTGATATTCACATTTATTATCCTTGGAAATTCCTGATTTATTTGATTCAGTCTAATGATTTTCAGTAATGTTATTTTTATAATAATCTACCTGAAAGCTGCCTTAGATGTTTTTGAATTAATATGTAAAAGACATATGATTTTTCTTCTCTCAAGACAAAAGCATACTTTATGATATATTTAAAGGATTTTGCAAAATCGGGTATTTTAATTAAAAATTAAATAAAATTAAATGTTTTGAAAAATTTATTAAATATCTGTATAATATTGCATGACCAATTTCAATGTTGTAACTTTAAAGTAGCATACAGGAAGTGTAACTTGTGTGAAGAAATTATATTCAGTAAATTGTAAAATATGCAGTATAATTGTTTATAGTTTGAATGTAAATAATTATAAATTTTAAGCTGAAAGCAAATTTTTAAAGTTAATTTGTTTTATAAATAAGAAATGTAATAACTGTGCACATTAATTCATACAAAATAATAATGAAACTCTTGAAATATCAGAAACATAAAACTTTTTTTATTTCTAAGGAGGAACACTCTTCTTCATTACATATCATTTGCATTATTGTGATGTTTTTTGGTAGCTCACGAATATCTTTCACCCAGACTGTTAAAGCATAACCTAAATGTAAAAGAAAACTAATAAATTTAAATCATACAAATACAAATGCTCCAAGTTATTTAAAATTTTGTGGTGAGTTACAGAATTGTAATGAAAAAAATTGCATCAGTTAATGAAATATAAAATTTGTTTTCATAATCAAATAAAACCTGTATAAGTAATCTCATTGTTTGAATATTTCAATGAAAAACAAAACTTTGCTTAATACGAGGCAAATAAATACATTTATTATATATAACTTAAGACTTAATATAATATGCAAAAAATTTATTAAATCGGCTTAGAAAATGCATTATCTTAATAAATTGTAATTAAGGAAATATGTGTGTGCAAGTGTTGATGTGAGAGATCAAATACAATTTCTTTGAATTTTAAAATATATTGTATAACATTTTAAATGAAGTTTATGCTTTATTTTATTTTACAATTGCAGCGAACCCTTGTAGACCCCCCTTTATGAATAGAAAAATAACATTTTTTGAAAGCAACACTAAATGCTACATATAAAAATGTTAAAAGTTAACATTTTTTTTTAAAATTATATTATTCATTCAGAAGACAAACTAAATGTATCCTCAACATAAGAAAAATTTCACTTATAAAATTCAACAAAAGCAACAAGTGGTAAGCTTTCGATTTTATCAATTTCCTTGTAGATATACTCCTGCATAAAAGCTTACATGCGCTTTATATGTAAAATGACATATATAAATAAATATTTATTCTGCTTTCAAGATTTAGCGGAAAAGTTTCTTTCAGATTTCTTACCATTTAAAAGTATCCACCATACCCATATCCTCCGTATCCAAGGCCATATCCTCCATATCCTCCATATCCGAGTCCATAGCCATCATAGCCTAGTCCATATCCATGGCCTTGAGCCTTTCTGAAGTATCTGCTGCTAATTCCATGCCCATGCCCATGGTGACTGTAGTGGGGAATGACGTCGAGGGAGGCAGCAGCAATGGCAACAAGGGCCAAGACAAGGATCTGTTGAAAAATGATTCTGTAGGTGTATTTTTTCCCCATTTTTATGTTTGCATAAACGAAATAGTCATTTAATTTTGTTTGTTACCTAAACCAGCAGTTTCTATGACAAGATGTTGTTACTAAAATTAACAAGCCTAATAATTTATTTAACACAAGCCAATAGTTTATTTTTTTATTACAAATAGGAATTCTCTTATTCTGACTTTGTTGATGCACACTAGTTTTGAATTTTTGGAGAAATATGGATCTAATTTGATAATAATTTTAATGAAACATTCCATTCATTTATATTTTGATGAACAGTACGAAAAGAAATTTAGATAAGTCTAAACAGGCATGAAAAGTTAATTGGATATATTGTATTTTAGCCAAAAAAATTATCGTTTATTATAAGATGCAGTCTTACGTGAATCAAGAAAACATAGTTAAGTTAACATACATAGTTTACTATAGTTATAACATAACTACAGTTAACATATAGTTCAAGTTAATTATAATTATTGTACAAAATTCTGATGAAAGTAAGAATTTTATTCAGAAAAACTTAAATGTTACTTTTAATACAGTACAAATTTTTCGGGATATATTCGATTCTCTTTGTATAGCTAAGATGATTAGTAAATTTCCGGCTAAAATGTCAATCTTTTGACTTAACTAAAAGACAAGACATTTTTTTAATCTGTTATAATATATGTATAACAGTGTATGTATGCAGTATATATATATATATATATATACATGAACAAATTTAAAATAAGTATGGAATTTTTTTAAATGGCTATCTCATTCATCTATAATTTTACATACCACACATTTAGTTTGATATATAATAAATATATTTTTTCTTTTCCCGAAATATGAACTCAAACTGAAAAGGTTTCTATTTGAATGTAATGGGAAATTGCAAAGATATTATTAGACTATACTGGATAGGCACTGTAGGCCCTGGCCCTCTTGGGCTGTTACGCCACTGAGTCTGAGTTTTTATTATTGAACTGATGATGCACATTAAATATTATAAAACTTTTTCAATGTTATCAATTTCAATAACTAGATTGCACTATAAATACAGAAGAGATACACATATCGCTATAGTAAGCATTAAAAAAATTGCGAACTATTGTTAAAAAATTTTGACATGCACTTTTTTTTATCTACTTACTTCGAATTACAAAGTATTTTGTGGAGAATATAATAAATATTTATGCTTTTGAATGAAAGGAACGAAAGTCGCCAGTAAATTAGAAAATTACAACTTACCACAATCTTCATCATTTTGATAGTATATGCACAGCTGATTGTTCTAGCTATAATAATTTGTCTTAAGGTAGAACCTTTTATACTCTGTGTTCTGCGTCATTGGACATGCATTTCTGAAATCAATGTCATGTTCTGAAAATGTCATGTTCAAGAAAATTCCTTTCGTCATTAATGATACATTCCGGTCAATGTGATTTTATCAATTGTTTATTTTTATTACATAACTTGCATTAATTTTTTTTAAAGAATAACTTTTTGGATTACCGAAATTTACTCTCTTTTTTAATTCTAATAGTTTAAATTTTAAAAATAGTTTATTTTACTCAAAAGTTTTCCGAGATTTTATGGACAAATATATTTAAATAAAAAATTCACGACTGCCCTCTCAAAAACAAAAAAGAACAAACTGAGTATTTTTGAAAAAAATCATACAATAGAAAATTATAATACACTAGAAAACTTATAATTTAATTTTTAGAAAATTTGGTTTTCCGAGAAAATATGGTACCTAATACTCAAATATAAATTGCTATTACTAGTGATTAAAATATAAATTGTTGTTGATAATTGAGAGTACAGGTAATTAATGTATATAATATATATATATATATATATATATTAAAAATATTTTTAAATGTTAAGACAAGTATTTTAACATACTTTTCAAAATACTGCCAATTTATTAATTGGTTTGAATTAGAGGTAGACAAACACACACACAGTTACTTTAAGTAATAGGTTCCAGTCTGGTAATTGTTTTGAATATTATATTATTTTTGGACTATGTGTTTCCATTATACCTTATTATAATTCATGATATCATTTTAGAATATGTACCATTACTTCAAAATTCCACCAGCCTGTTGCACTTTTAACGTGTCCGAAACCTATTATATAATACTAATATACCCCACGCATTATGCATTGCACGGTTTTGTTTCTTCTTGAATGTGTCCCATTCTCTTAATATTTTAACATTTATTTTGAAATGATTTTCATTTCAAGAGAGATTTTAGCCATTGAAATATTCGTATTTTTAAATGAATGAAAGAATTTATTTCTTTACATAAAATTGCAAGTTTTGTTAAGTATTACAAATTATAGATTATACTTGCTACTCTTAGAATATGAAGGCTGCGATAGCCGAGTTGTCAAGATATCGGATCATGGCTGGCTTATTACGAGTTCAGGCCCAGTACCACTAAAGACCCGCTGTGTAGTGCAGCGATGCACTTTAAAGCTTTCGAGAGCTCAAGTGTCCTCCCTTTGATGTGGTAGTTATGAGATGGGAGTGCCAGCTCAGGTGTCGTTCCCGTCGCTTGACCATGGTTAAAAATTACGAAGTCCGTCGCTAAAAGCCCTCATGTAGCTCAACACTGCAAAGTTAATCTTCACTCACTCACTCACTTAGAATATCAAAACTCTAATGTAACATGGCTAATTACTGATTGTAACTAGAGTTATAAGTTAGAGAGGGAAGAAAGTATTAGAATGTTCAAAGATTTATATAAATAATTTTGTATACCGTAAAATCTGGCGCACCTACTCTTTTCAGTGGTAATTTTTAATTTTTAGGTATATTCACTGTATAAAGCTCACCTCCATTATTTACGAAGAAATCTGGAAAATACGTGCGCAATTCTGTTGTTATGAAGTCGTTTATTCGAGAAACTATTCCAAGCTTTGGAAAAAATAGTATATTTCTAGAACTACAATCCTTTAAGATCATAAGGAATGTCATTTCTTCTAAATAAACGGTATTTCAAAGTATGTAGAAGCTGAAATTTTTTTTTACGTTCATATATTTTTTAAACCCTCACTCTTATACCCTTTGTACAACGCGCACCATTAACTTTCAATATTATTTTTTTTGTGTTAAATGTGTGCGCGTTATACACCAAATTATATATATATATACTGCTGGCCACCGTAAATGCAACACCCTAAATGAATCATGTAAATAATATGAAATTTACAACATGTATTAGCGGAGGTAAGATATGCAAATGGTTAGAATTTAAGCGGAGACATAAGTCATGCGCGCCTGTGGCGCCACCTCAAGGCACTATTTAAGGCTTGCAGATTTCAACGATTTCAAGTTCGGCAATTGTGTTTTTCTTGTGGTTTTTTTCAAAAAACGATCAGTTATGTCTCGTAGAAAACAGCAATCAACTTTTGATCAAGTATCTGAATTCGACTGAGGAAGGATAGTGGCCTACCGAGATTGCGGATTATCTTTCAGGGAAATCGGTAGTCGTGTTCGACGAAACCAAACAACTGTGATGCGGATATGTGACCGTTGGATGCAGGAGAGTACGACGGACCAACGTGGTCGGTCGCATCCACCTCAGTGCACCACATTACGCGAGCACATACAAATTGTGCGCATGGCAGTGACGCATCTCTCAGTCACACCACGAACCATAGCACAGCACATTGAGTCTGTAAAGCATCATTCAGTGTTTGCGCGTACCATTCGACGCCGTTTACAGCAGAGTGGTCTGTCCATTGCTTGGTCTACCCTTGACGCAGAACCACAGACGTCTCCACCGCCAATTTTGCGTTGAAAGAAGGATGTGGGAGGCAGAATGGAATGAAAGTGTCTTCACTGACGAGTCACGCATCTGTCTGCAACACCACGGTGGTCGGATTCAAGTCTGGAGACACAGTTGTGAGAGGATGCTGAACAGCTGCGTTATGCACCGCCACACAGGTCCTGCACCGGGTATTATGTTATGGGGCGGTATTGGATATCACTCTCGCACTTCTCTAGTACGCATTACCGGTATTTTAAACAGCTAGCGTTACATCTCCGAGGTGTTGGAGCCAGTTGTCCTTTCTTACATTCAGGGCTTGGCCACAGCCATATTTCAACAGGATAATGCGTGACCACACGTGGCACGCATTGTCCAAAGGCTCTTCTTCAATCACCAGATTGAATTACTTCCTTGGCCAGCTCGCTCTCCGGATCTTTCACCGATAGAAAACATGTGATCCATGATTGCTCAACGTTTGACCCAGATTTCACCCCCAGCTGCCACACCTGATCAACTTTGGCAACGTGTGGAAACTGTTTGGTCTGCTGTACCCCAAGAACACATCCAAAGTCTCTTTGAATCAATGCTGAGGCGTGTGGCAGCGGTGATCTCCAACAATGGCGGCTACTATGGCTACACATTCTGGCAGGAACCACACTTGACAGAAGTGTATAAATTTAATTATTTAATACTTGGTCACAACATGTTATCTACAAAATAAGTTTTGTTGTGCTATCTCTTGTCTTTTTTGGTGTTGCATTTACGGTGGCCACAGCAGTGTATGTAACAAAGGGCTATTATGTTATGACAATTTCTTGCCTACAGCAATGACCACACCATGAGACTAGTGTATCATATATAAATACCCTATACGTTGTCTTTTCGCACATAGTATGTTTAGCGACAAAGAGGGCTAAGTAGTTGGTTTTTCAAATTTCTATAAATTTGAAATCTTTATAACTTGATGCCGGAGAGCAACAACATTAAGAATTGACGTATTTGATAAGATTTTCTCGTGCATTATTTATGAATAATCGTCGAAATTCGTGTGTGTGTGGTGAGAGGAAATAAATTGAGCGTCAGCGAGCGGTTTGTTGACTACGGAAATTTGTTATGAATTTTTCGCCTAGAGCAAATAGCCCAGAGTCCCTTTCTTATGCTGACGGTTTGTCATCCCCAACATCGTCTTGAATGGCTCCTGGAACTTTGGTCTGAGAAAAATGAAAGAAAATTGCCTGATCCTACGAATCACCTTTACTGGCCAATCACCTTGACGGATGAGTGCAAGTATACCAATTTTTTACGTAAATCCTGACATCTGGGTTCAAAGTTGGCTGTATACAATCTCGTTGGTTCAGCATTATGTTGTGGGTGATGGCAAAATTATGTCCCATCATTCTCAACATATGTGCATTACATGGACATCATTGCACTGGAGATGCACTCCTTTATAATAACAGTACTCCTGGTGAATGATGGAGTCTCCCAACATATATATTTAAGAGCTAAATAGTCAGGAAGCAATTAGGGAAATATTTTGGTGAATTTCATGTTTTGATTTCCTAATTCAGTACGATATTAATCCAAATGACTATTTATGGTTCCCTCTAGTAAACGAAATCTGTTATACTAGACTAGTACTTCACAACGGGTGGTAAATGCAGGATCAGTTGATGAGTGCCTGGTACCAGATACCTCAGACTGTCTACCAGCAACTTGTCATTTCAATGACTTCTAGAGTCGGCGGTTTTGAGGGTGAAAGGAGGTTATATATCTGCTCTTCTTCAGTGCACAGCAACACACACATATGCTTTGGAATTACACGCACACTTTTGTGCAATACGAAAACATAGGTCATATAAACAATGAAATTCTGCATAAGGGTATGCTCGTAAGTATTATACAAAACCAATTTCTGAAATTACATACGTAATGCTAATTATAATGAGTTAGGTACAAACTAATTTAGAACAGTTTTAATTAAGCATACATAACTCAAGTTATGATCATAATGATTAAATTTCTTATTTTTAATTGTTAAAAATAAGATCCACTGATTGCAGTAAAAAAAACTTTTTTTTTGATACGATTGCTTAACACTTGATACAAAATATTTCTGAAGCATCCATCTCGTCTATTTCCTGGTACTGAGTGTTTCGCATTGCGTTATTTTTTTAAAAGTAGAGTCAATGTTTTTTAGTTTTTGTCAAAATATATTAACATTAGTAGAAACAGAGAAGCTGTTGAAAAATTTGACATTTTAAATGGTCTAAATTTTTTTTATTTTTTCTTTGGGGCCTTCAGGCAATTCGAGTAACCTCAGGAATTAATGGAATTATTTGAGAACTTCACTTTGTGAAAGAACTGTGACATTTTAATATTCGTGCACAAAGAGACATGAAGTAATAATATTTAGTTTGAGATTAGTATTGTGTGTGTAAGATGTAACTGTGAAAAGGAGATTGGGTTTTCTTTTAATCTGAAATGGCGAATTACATTGAAGCTCACGAGTTTAGATTCAAAGTCATCTTAGAGAAATAGATAACCAAATTTTTCATTACGTTAAGACTTGCATTCCCATGCTTCCTAGTATGTAATTAACATTAAGTGATTATTTATTATTTTAGTTGCGGTTCAGTAGTTAATTTCGTTGCTATAGTATATTTCCTGTGAAGTCCTTGATATAGGTTTTAATCGATTTTCGAATGTCTGTATTGGTCTTTTATTTCACAACACTAACATGAATTCCATTTCTTCCAATTAAGAAATCCAAATATGATTTTTAAAAGTCCTTTGTTAGTATGAATTGCCGCTAGAGCTATATTTTAAAATGCAAATAATAAATTATTAATTTTTCAGCAAATTTTCATATCATAACCGGGTTACATGATGCCAGAAATATGAAATATCAGCAAATGTCACTTGTATTATTTGCTAAGCAAACTAGAAAAAAGTTGAAAATAACTGAAAAGTTTAAATTAATTTTAAATTAATTTTAAATCACTTATCTAATTTGATCTTGCGTTAAATATTTATGCATTCATCTGAAATGTTATTTTTAAAAAATACATAAGAATCAGTGTCATTAAAAGAAAAATACTTGTCATTAAACAAATTTCCATGTCTTTAAAAGTTTCAACTGATGTTTTGAAAAACAATCTGGTATTCTGATTAAATCAACAAAATAATACACTTATCAAGACTAAGAAGTTTTTGAGGTAAGTAAAGAAATTTCAAGAAGTAAATAAATTGTAGCCAATGTCATCTCAAATCATCATATGTATCGCTATTTTTGAGAGTTTTTATAAGTATTTGAAATTATATTAGTTTAATTGTGAAAATTTTTAAAATTATGTTTTTATTACAATTGAATTTAAAGTCCATTGGCAACGAATGATGAACAAGATATCAATATAATCTCGCAATTATTTGATAACATATAATGAAGTTAGCATGATATAACTTATCATATTGAACATTAAATTAAAGTGACTTGTAAAATACGTTAATTATGTTGCTGCAATTTGTGTTACTTAGTAAAGAAAAATATGAATTAAATATAAGCTATTGAAATTTTCTGTTAGGAATTAAAATATCAAAAATACAGTCCTCAATATTTTACATACCTGTCAACGTACTTAAGTACATATATTGAAATAGGCATTTAAAATAAAGAAGAAAAATCAAGATTTGTTTTCTGATAGGGAAATAATTTCCACTAAATTATCCTTACTGGAACTAACCTAAGAATAGTAAATAAAATTAATACAAATACACTGCTGGCCACACCGTTAATGCATCACCAAGAAAAACAAGAGATATCACGACAAAATTTATTTTGTAGATAACATGTTCACCAAAAATCAAATGATTAAATTTATAGATTTCTGTGAACTGTGGTTCCTGCCAGAATCAGTAGCCAGAGTAGCCGCCATTGTTGGAGATCACCGCTGACACACGCTTCGGCTTGATTCAAAGAGACTTTGAATGTGTTCTTGGGGTACAACAGAAAAAGCAGCTTCCACACTTTGCCGAAGTTGATCTGGTGTGGCAGCTGGGGGTGTAATCTGGGTCAAACGTTGAACAACCATGGACCACATGTTTTCTGTCGGTGAAAGATCCGGAGAGCGAACCGGCCAGAGAAGCAATTCTATCTGGTGATTGATGAAGAACCTTTGGACAATGCGTGCCACGTGTGGTTGTGCATTATTCTGTTGAAATATGGCTGTGGCCAAGCCCTGAAGGTAAGAAAGAACAACTGGCTCCAACACCTCGGAGATGTAGCGCTGGCTGTTTAAAATACTGGCAATGCGTACTAGAGGAGTACGAGAGTGATATTCAATACCGGCCCATACCATAATTCCCCGTGCAGGACCAGTGGGGTGGTGCGTAACGCAGCTGTTCAGCATCCTCTCACAACTGTGTCTCTAGACTCGAATCCGACCATCGGGGTGTTGCAGACAGATGCGTGACTCGTCAGTAAAGACCACTTCATTCTATTATGCCACCCACATCCTTCTTTCATCCTACCATTGGCGGCGGAGATGTCTATGGTTCTGCGTCAAGGGTAGACCAAGCAATGGACGTCTTGCGGACAGACCACTCTGCTGTAAACGGCGTCGAATGGTACGCGCAGACACTGAATGATACTTTACAGACTCAATGTGCTGTGCTATGATTCGTGATGTGACTGAGTGATTCGTCACTGCCATTCTCACAATTTGCCTATCCTCACATCAAGTGGTGCACTGAGGTGGATGCGATTGACCACGTCGGTCCGTCGTACCCTCCTGTACCGAACGGTCAAATATCCGCATTACAGTTGTTTGGTTTCGTCGAACACGACTACCTATTTCTCTGAAAGATAATCCACAATCTCGAAAGGCCACTATCTTTCCTCTGTCGAACTGGGATACTTGATCAAAAGCTGATCGCTGTTTTCTACGAGACATAACTGATCATTTTTTGAAAAAAAACCACAATTAAAGCACAATTCCCGAACTTGAAATCGTCGAAATCTTCAAGCCTTAAATAGCACTTTTAGGTGGCGCCACAGGCGCTCGTGATGTGTGTCGGCGCTGAAATTGTAATCATTTGCATATCTCACCGCCGCTAATGCATGTTGTAAATTTTATGTTATTTGCATGCTTCCTTCAGGGTGTTGCATTTAAGGTGGTCAGCAGTGTATTAATGCTTTCATTTATAGAACCAGAGTTAAATATTACTCCCTCTTAACTCTGACTATGGATAGAGAATTTTCTTGAACGAAGAATAAAAATGTAACGAACAATAAGCATACTTATTGAATTTATGCAACAGAAAATCTTTAATAATAAGTGAAAATAAATAAATATAATATAAATTCATTTAATAATAAATAAAAATCTTTATAAAAAATAAAAATTATTCGGAAGTAAAATGCATTTAATGCTAATTTTAGTATTTGATATGGTTTAAAACATGAATTTAATCGAATATCATATCGTTTAAAATTCTTTTTAATATAACCTATTTAATCTCCTTAATTTTTTTTAAAAAAAAATCAATAATTTCGGCCAAATTTTCAATCATAATTTTTATCACGCTCCCTCTCTGTATAATAATAACGTATTGAATGCGATAATAATGTACTTTGACGCTTAAGTTACAATACGACCTAAATTATAAATCGTTCTGATTATCGTACTACTGAAGTTCATGAGCCGATATTTCGATCAGGTGGTCAGTGTGACGTGAAACCCCCAGTGTTTAGTTCTCAAGCAAATCTCGTACTCATTTATCGACCCACTGAAGGGATGAAAGGCTGAGTCTACCTTGCTTAGCCCGAGATTTGAACGCCGAACCTGAAGCGTGGAAGCTCGAAACCTTACCATTTATTCACTGGACTTCAATGGCGTTATTATTGTTGAAAAATAAGTGCTTTTTAAAAGAAAGTTTCTGCAAAAGTTGGCAACAGCAAAGCGCATGAACTAATTATCTGGAAACACATGATTGCATTTATAATGTAACTGTGGCATCAAATAAATTTATGAACTAATTGGATGGATGCATGTGATTGTAGCTATATCATGTGACTGTGATATGTTCACTGCGATGTCACATGAATTTAGCTCATTACTATAACCCTTTAAGGGCAGTCGGAAAGGTAAAATCTGATTTTTTTGACAATTTGAGATTTTTACATTTTCAAATTGTACAGATTTTAACCTTTCTAAAAATACCTTACTTTAACCTCTAGGGCAATTAGAAGCCCTAAAAACCTATTTTTAAATAATCGTTGAAACTGGGCCACGCCCATTTGACAAGCGAAAAAAGTAAACAAAGTTTTTTGTTTTTGCTTAAAAATTGAGCGTCTGGTATAAATCAAAACATTTATCTTTTATTGTAAATTGAACCTTTTATTTTTTATTTCCTAGCCCATTAGAAGCCTCACTGTATTTTTAACGGTCAAATCAATGTTTGTTTACACTTGCAAAACTGCGTTGTTATTTTTGAATTTGGAAAAAGGGTTTCCTGTTTAGGTGTCTAATTTTAAAATGCAATCTCTTATTAATATTATATTTGAATATGATGGATATTTTTTTACGGGTTGTTGTATTCGTTATCAAGTTTTCTTACTAAGAATACAAAACATTTAAATAAACTCATATTAAGATCCATGAAATTAGATTAATGTTTTATTTTATTTTCTTTACTTTAATGACTTTACTATTGTTTACATTAGAATAAACTCCTGAAAAAGATACAAGTACTTTCCAATTAATATATAAATGATATTTAATATTTCTGCTTTCAAGACAAACACATACTTTATAGTATGTTGTATTTTTACGTATTTTAACTAAAAAATTAAGTAAAATTAAATTGAAGAATAATTTAACTTTTTAAAAATTAATAAGATGTTTTGTTCAATATTGCATTGCACATTTCTGTGTTGTAACTTTAAGTAGGGGGTAGGAAGTGTAATTCATGTGAAGCAACACAGTTTTCAGTAAATTATAAGATATGCAATTTTATCCAGTATGGTTTAAAATAAAATTATCTTCAATTTTAGGCTGTGTAAAAATAATATTTTGAAGTCCTTTATGTGCTTGATAAATATAAATTGTAATAAAAAAGTGTACACATTAAATCATTGAAAATAAAAAATAAACTAGAGATGTCTATTAATTAACTTTTTATTGTGCCTAAGATGAACATCATCACAATAATTTACATATCATACGCCTTCTTGTGATGATCTTTGGCATCTCTCAAATATCTTTCAGCCAGACTCATTAAACCACACCTAAATACAAAAAAAAAAATGATAAATTTAAATCATTCAAATATAGGAAATCTATGTTATTTACAAATATTTAGGTAAATTAAAGGAATTTAAACCAAAAATACATCAATTAGTAAAGTACGAAATTAGTTTCTATAGTGAAAAGAAGGATGTAGAAGTGGTCTTATTGTTTAAATGACAAAAGAAGTGTTGTTTTAAAAGGGATTAATAAATCCATTTTTTTTAGTTTCAATTTAATTAGCATATCACCCAAAAATATTATCCTATTCGTTAATAAATTACATTCTTTTAATAAGATTTTATTGTAAAATATTCGCAACAGTGTTTATAAAACCCAAACAAATATAATTCGTTTTAAAACTTAAAAGGTTTCATAACATTTAAAATAAAATTCATGCATTCTTCCATTCTACATTAGCAACCAAAGCCTTGTAGCTATTTTATGTTTTAAACAGTCCAAAAATATTTAGAAAACGTTATTAATTACTAAATTTCAAAAACTAAAAAATAACATTTATCTTTTGATAGTATATTACTCATACAAAATAAACTAAAATATTCCATATTCCATTGAAAAAACTTCGCTTAGTAACATAATCAAAAGCAGAAAATATACTTCCCTTTTACATTATCGGATTTATCAATTTCATTGTAAATATTATATTCTTACATAAATTCTCACTTGCTCTTTATATGTTAAATTATTTCACACATGCTTTCAAGATTTAACGGAAAAGTTTCTTTCAGATTTCTCACCATTTAAAAGTATCCACCATATCCATATCCTCCATATCCAAGTCCATATCCTCCATATCCACCATATCCAAGTCCATATCCTCCATATCCGAGTCCATAGCCATCATAGCCTAGTCCATATCCATGGCCTTGGGCCTTTCTGAAGTATCTGCTGCTAATTCCATGCCCATGTCCATGGTGACTGTAGTGGGGAATGACATCGAGGGAGGCTGCAGCAATGGCAACAAGGGCCAAGACGAGGATCTTTTAAAAAGTGAATATGTGGATTATATTATTGGCAAATTATGAAAGTATTTACCCCATTTTTATACTTGCATACACCGAAATAATAACTGATTTGTGTTTGTTTGTTTGTTTCTATCAGCATCTTCCGTGACAAGATGTTATTAAAATTAATAAAAATAATAATTTAATAAACACCCATAACTTAACTTGTTAGTTAATTTAATAACCTAAATGGTTAATTAAAATAGTTAATAACTTAAACGCATTAAAAGAATTTTATTTTTTCGTTTTTAACTGAAAATTATTCTTATTTGATTTGATGAATGCAGGAATGTTTTTAAATTTTACAAATATGGCTCTTATGACTAAATAACTTTGTAGCATTCCTGATTTGATAAAAATATTTTTTATGTATATTTTGATGCACAATTTGAAAAGAAATTTAGACAAATATATAAAGATGTGTAAAGAGTTAAATTGATATATTATATTTTTTTTAAAAAAAATATATAGTCTATATTATGATGCAGTTAGGGAATGAGGTAAAGAAATAATTGAAGTTATACATATCATAAATATTGTGTAATATTCTGCTGAAAGGGACATTTTAGTCAGAAAAACTTAAATATTACTTTTATCTATACGGTACAAAAATGGTTTTTTTTTAAATTTCTTCTATTCTCTTAGTTAAGCAAAGAGTGATTTGTAATTTTCCTAGTTGTTAAACTTTTGCCAAAATTAAAAGACAAAGTTATATTTAGGTACACTTGAAACATGCCAATTTATATAATATTTTTAAATGATTATATAGATATGTGTGTGTTTTTGGGAGTGTACAAACACGTTTCAAAATAAGCAAAACATTTCTTTGCATTGTTGTCACTCTCCCGTAACTTTACGTACCATTTTAAATGTGGTATATATATATCTTTTTTTTTCCAAAGAATGAAAATTAAAAATCCTTCGATTTGCAAATAATAGTCGAATATAGCAAATATTTTATTATTTTGTTGATGCATAATAAACTTTAAAAAAACCTTTCTCAGAGTAATTAACCTTAATAGTTAGAAATACCGTATAAGTACAAAAGAAAAATTATTTAAATTTTGTCACATCGAAACAGTAAAATTTAAAATTAATAATGTAAGTATAAAAATTTTGGAAACTTAAATTAGATAATATTGATTCGCCTTTTCTCACATATTTTAAGACCAATAATAAAGTACGTATATAACTTCGAACACAAGACTATTTAAGTTATTAAACGAAAATAAATGTTATGTTATTTTACAGAATGGCATTACTTAAGATGAAAATTATTTATAACTTACCACAATCTTCATCATTTTGATAGTAAATGTTCGCTGATTGTTCTAGCTGTAATAATTTTCTGAATAGAGAACCTTTTATATAGCTCGGTTCTGCGTCAGTGGAGATGCATTTTTGTGAAATCAATGTCCCGTTGTGCGATAAGAAAATTTCTTTCGTCATTTATTGATACATTCCGGTCAATGTGATTTTATCTTATATTTCTTTATTACGTAACTTGAATTAATTTATATTTAATAGCTGTTTTAATTATCGAAGTTTGTTCTTTTTTCTTTTTTTGTTCCGATTGATAAAAATTAATAAATATGTTATTTCACATAAGAGTTTTCATAGTTTTGAAGGGTAAATAGTTCAAAATTAAAAATACATGACTGTCGAACTCGAAAACAAAACAGAACAAACAGAATATTTTTGAGAAAATGATATACAGGAGAAAATCAATATATACTAGCAGTCTTTTAATTTGAATTCCATTTTTTTGAAAATTTTTGCCCTCATTGAGGAAATATCTTATCTCTATTACTCAAATATAAATTAATATTGATATTAGTATTTTTTTAAAACACTCTTTCCATATTCTTTCCTTGTATTGAATGAATCACATTACGTCCTTTTTTTATCTAAGTATTATACAAGTGGTGTCTGTGTTACTTTAGTCCTAAAGTGGAATTTAATGAACATTTTTGGGAATAATCAGACGATATTTTCAATAATGAAAATCAATATTAAGTTAAGGTACTGTATTTTATCGAAACACCTTAAAAACGTATATACAACAGATTTTTGTAACTTATTACTCTATTCTAGTTCGATATCACAATCAATAATTCGGTATTATTTAAAAAGAATAACCCATACTGTTTTAAAAATAAGATTTAAAACATTATCATGATTAATTTCTCATTTAATAATTGTTAGATTTACGAATTAAATGTACATTAACGTTCCATTAAAGAAAATTGAGAATCTCAAAATATCTTGACACAATTACCTTACTACAATAAGAAATGAATAAAAATCGTTTCGAAGAAGCAATTATTGTTGTACACCTGCATTAAAATTAATGAACAAATATTCAAATTGCAAACAGATTAAAAAAATAATCGCATAACTGATGCTTAAACTAAAATTTTTACTAATTAAAAAAAAAGGAAATATGAAGATATTGGTGGAAGTATAGTTAAAAGTAAGAAAAAAGCAACAACTACTGCCGCTAAAAATCCTTTAACAAAGCATTAAATGTGAGAATTTACAGTAATTATAGTTTAAAAAAAACTAAAAAATACGCTTTTATAGTGAATTGAACTAAAAAGTAAAAAAATAATTCTTAATATAAGAATAAAATGATTAAGGAGAAAATTAATGTCATTGTCGTAAAAACATGGGGTGCTTTGTATTACATTTTTACACTAACTCACATTTTGGAATAGAACTAGTAAGAAATTATAACAATATAGAGAACCCCACGCTTTTATCTCAATGACATTAATTTTCTCGTTAATAATTTTATTCTTATATTAAAATTATTTTTTTTTTACTTTTTATAGTTCCATTCACTATAAAAGAGTGCTTTTTAGTTTTTTTTTAAAACTATAATTTATTGTTCATTTTTTAGTTCGATCTACAATAAAAGCCTGTTTTTTTAGTTTTTAAAACTATCATTTATTATTTGTTGAATTTATCCTTGAGTTTGATATTTGAATTATGTTGCTGCTGGAATTAGTCTTGCTCTTCAATGGATATTAATTAATGGGTCTGAAGGGTACTCATTCTCTCCGCTTATGGGGCCTCGGATGAGACACTTCTATACACTTCTATAAGCAGTATTAAATTAAAGTACTTTTTAAAGGTATTTTATTAAACATAACTCGATAGATTGTAGAGAAGTTCGTCTTTTTGCATATATTAAGAAGTTGTGTCTCATACTAAACAACAACAAAAAAAAAATGACGAATTATATTTGCGACCGTTTTTATCAAGTTCGGATGCCTTCCCTTGCAGCTGCTACAACTTGAAGAAGCGACCCCCTTCACAACCCCGCATCGAGATCACCACCCTGGGGACCTCTACGCTTACCTGGATGCTGAAAAGTTGCGCTACGTGAGGGCCAAGTTCCATAACGAACGCCTCATCGAGAAAAGCGAATGCTGTTATGTGTTGAAGAAAAAGCCCTTCCACTTCAATTTCCGTTGATGAGCTATGTTGTTGCGCTTGGTTTCATGAGGTACCAAAGCGCTCTTTTACTAGGGTGAAAAATATTAAGACATGCAAGTATGAGGTCATTACAACCCGGTTGGAACATCAAGAGGGCTATGATATAAAAAATGTAATCTCATCCGAACCCAGTATGAAACATCTAGAAGGTTGTGATATAAAAATTATAAGCTCATCGCAACCCAGTCAGAACATCAAGAAGACTGTAATACACAAAACATAATCTCATTGCAGTCCGGTATGGAACAAGTGGTTGTGATATGAAAAAATTATCTCATCGCACCCGGTATAGAACATCAAGATTTCTGTGATGTAAAAACTGTAATCTCATTGCAACCCGATATGGAACATTAAGAGGGTTTGATATAAAAAAATAATCTCATCTCATATCAATAAGGCTGTGATATAAAAGATGCAATCTCATAGCAACCCGGTATGAAGCATTAAGAGGACTGGGATATAAAAATTCTAATCTCACTGCATCTGAGTTTAATAACTCAATGCATCCGTTTCACAGAAATATCGCTTTGTGGCTTGGAAAAATCATAACTGTTTCATAGAACATCGAGGAAGTACATAAGCAATCGCTTAGAGCTGGCATGTCAAACTCGTATGATAGCAAAGAAATAAATAATTAAAATTAAATCCTTCGCAAACACTGTCAAGGTCCTTTTATTGCATTTCAAAGCCTTCGCAAAAATTTTATGGATAGCAGTGCATGGAGAAGATTGTAGCTCGGAAAGACGTATTTATACGTCCGGGACATTTAATGCTTCGGTTGAACGAAATGTTTATATATGCCGGTGACACCTAAGAGGTTGAAGTGCATTGTAGCTTCTGAGTCAAGGTATAGTATTATTGAATTCAATACATTATTGTATGGAGGGGGAAGGCGTGATGAAAATTATGATAAAATATTGGGTCGCAAATACTGAAAGTTTGAGAAGCATTGATGTAAACCATTAGAAAATATAACAATCATGATAACAGTGTCATTATCAATTTCTGCATCCAAATTGCTAATCGTTGGATCAGAAGAATCATCAATTTCCTTAACTTCATTTGCACGAATAGGCAGTCTGTCATCAAATGTAACAGAATTGTTGAAATCTGAAAATATCCTTTGCGCTGTGGAGTGGGATGAGATGAGAAAAGAGTTCTTTGTCTTATTCAAAACTTATATGATTGATTGGAATCATGAATCATCTGCCCCTGTAAAGTCTAATAATGGTCTGCTCCCTTTCCTGTCGAAATTTGCCACTTACAAGAAAATCCTTTTTATGTTCAGGATAAAAAGAATATCATTTGAAAAAAAAATCCAATTTAATCTAATACAAGCTAATAAAAATATTTTTCAACTGTTGATATAGTTCGTTAAATCAGGGGCTTTGTCTTCATTTTAATCAGGGAAATAGAAAATTCATTGACTCGTGAAATTCGTTAAACAGGGGTCGTTAAATCGGGGTTCGACGGTACGTATTTCTTGACTAGAAAAATTTATATGAATTAAAAAGAATTCTATAATTGAGATTTACTGGGTTATTTCCAATTTTTAAAAATTTTATATATACTAGCTGGTATACCTGTTCTTAGCACGGGGGAATTGAAAAATTAAACAATACAGATTGAAGGATAAAGGAGTTTTTAATGAGTTAATTTTACGTGAATTGCAAATTAAACAAAACATGCTTTTTACACATCTCAACTGAACAAAAAAAAAAAAAAAAAATTTTTATAAATTTTACTTCGGTAGTTCTAATACAGCCGTTAAAAAGGATTTTTGTTTTATTCATCCCTCCCCGTAATTCTCCTGAGGGACACCTTCCTAAGCTGATCTCTGCTCAGCAAAAGTAACACATTGTTACAAATTTTGTGTAATGAACGCTTAAAATAGTGTAAATAATTTATATCTGAAAGTGTAATACATTAATATTACTTTCTGTTGTATTTATTTTATGTTAAAACTGTAATATTCGCAAAGCAAAGCCGTTTCTTAAATTATAATGGCGATTCAATGAAAAACATAGCGAAATGTTGGCGATAGAGTCATGTTGGCAAATGTCTAGAGCTCGAGATTTATTAGAGCTTTGAAAGACCCTTCATGCAGGGGAGCGATTCACTTTAACCTTTTATCTACCGCATTATGATTTACTGCAGTTTTTTTCATGCATTTTTTTTGGATCACTACATTGAAAATTAAGGGATATACATAAACAAAATAATCAACTTTAGGAAATTTAATCCGTTAGAGCTAATTAATTAATTAAAGATATTCATTGTAAAATTAATTATATACACCGTTCACTTTAAATAGTCAAATAGTTTCCTAAGGTCTTCATTAACATACAAAAAACATAAGACACTGAAATTTTGAAATTAACTATTTTTTCGGGTCAAAAATGATAATCTTTGTAATCCCCTGAAAACGCAATTTCTGCTACAAAGCTGTTCGCCTTCCCCGCTAAAATACTCATCATAGAATATACCGTGCTGCCATATATCTTGGAAGAGTGGATTTCAAAGAATATTCTTGCTAAGTTGATGTTGTGTGGTAGTTAGAAGAAGAGGGTGCCATCTCAGGTGTCGACTACGTCACTTGACCATGGTTCAAAATTACGTGGTTCGTCTTCAAAAGCCCTTGTGTAGCTGAACAGAGCGACGTTAATATTCACTCACTCACTCACTCCAAAAAATACAGTACAGTAGTTATTATTTTTATACATCAAAAATGCAATATCTACCTATTCAATTAAAATTATAACTTTGTAATTATATACTAACCACAAACAAATTATGCAAATTTGTCCAAATGATGCAGTGTGCATTTATATTACTGGTAAGGATATTTAAATTAATTCGTATTTCGTTTGATATAATATTTATAAACTTTTTTTTCTTCAATCTTCCATGAATTTGATTTGAATTTTTTTAGATTTTAAGTAAGTTTGTGTATTGATTTCGAAATATATGAACTGAGATTTTAATTAAAAGTAACATTACAAGGCCATAAGGAGTATCATGGACAGTTAATTTTTAAGATGCAAGATTTAAAATTAATTTCCGTATATTTTGCAAGATATAAACATCTTTATTAATTACAAGTAGTCACGCACGCACGTGTGCTTACACACACGCATATACATATACAAAGACAGAAATAGAGATGAATAAGGTTCAAAATTTGAAAGGAAAAACAAAGTTTACGCTTTTTTAACCTTTTTAAGTAGGAAAACACGAAAGTTATTTACTTAATTGAATTCGTTTCTTATTTTATAATATGATTTCCAATAGGAGAGTTTCAAGTATATAAAATTTATTTATATGAAAGATTAAGATACTTCATTGGAATGTATTATTTATTCAGATATTTCAAAATTGGGTTAATTTCTTACTGTGTTGTAAACAATGGTTTAGATTAAAACCCTAAACACATATGAAAGTTTAAGTGGAAACAGATTTATGTATACATTTAATTAAAAATTTTACTGCGATTCATTTTTACAAATGGTAAGTGAATCTGGAATTGAGAATGTTACCATGCCTTTTTTTACTTAAAAATAAATTGAAACGTATTTTTACAGTAAAAAGCATAGGTGCCTGTAGTACGTTGATAACGGTACGTACGGTCCACGTGGTGTATCGTTGAAGAAAAGTAGAGAATACTAGCTGTATTATCTCTCCTTATGATGTCAAGTAATTGGACTTAGCATAAGAGTTTTATATGTCGATTATTTTAGAATGATGTGTCTTGATTTGTAATGTTATATTTGAATATACTCAATCATTTTTAGTAAGATTCCTGTATCTTGTATTATGGTTTCTTGGCAAAGAATACGATATGCTTATATTAAGTTTCTTGAAAAAATTCCAAATATTGTGGGCTAGTCGTTAACTTTATAATAAACTTTTGGAAGAGGCCAGTGTACATTTGAATTAATATATGAACGATATATGTTATATTTTTTTCTCTCAGGATGAATACATATTTTTCAATATATTATAGCTAAATGTATTTTATAAATGTATTTTATGTGCTCAGAAATTAAATAAAATAAAATTTAAAATTAATTTAAGTTTTATAGAATTTAAAAGATATCTTGTTTAATATTGCGTGACAAATATTTCAATGTTGTAACTTTAGAGCAGCATGTAGGAAGTGTAACTCGCGTCAAGAAATGTTATTCAGTGAATTATAAAATATGCAATCTAACCGCTTATGATTCAAATATTACATAATCATAAATTTTAAATTAAAAAAAAATATTTTGAAATTCGCAATGAGATTGATAAACATGAAATACAATAAGTAAATGTAAGTTAACACATAAAGAATAAAAATTAAACTAGGAATATCAATATTATAAAACTTTTTTATTGCTTCTGAGTATAATAATTTACATATCATTAGCAATCTTGTGATGTTCTTTGACTATTTTCCAATGTCTCTCATCCAGATTCCTTGAACTTCACCTAAACATAAAAGAAAAGAAAAAAAAAATTAAATACTCCAAATACAAATTTTGAGCTGAGTTAAAGGATGTTAAAGAAAGAATCGTTAGAACAGTTAACGATAACATCATTAGAGAGAAATTGTATCAAGCGTGTTGGAGTTGGGAATCTCTGAAAAATTGATTAACCTGATAAGAATGACACTAAACAGAATAAAATGTAAAGTTGGCAACAGAAGCTTTCGGGTGCAGTTTTTTCTGAAAAGAGACTGAATCAAGGAGACTCCCTGTCGTGTTCTCTGTTTAACAAAGCATCAGAAAAGGCAATTAGAGACTCTGGTATACAAATTCGGAAAAAAAAAATTCTTATCACCGTACAACTTCTAGCATTTGTACATGACATTGATATAGTGGGAAGAACTAAGACAGCTATAGTAGAAGCTTTCAGTGCGCTCGAGACAGCAGCAAAAAACATAGGACTGACTGTCAACAAAGAAAAAACTAAATTAGCAATAATAACTAACAGAATCTCAAATTTAAAACCACTGAAAATTAATGAATAGGAATTTAAACAAGTGACTCAATTTAAATACTAATTGTGAATTAGTAATGTGTACGCACTACAATTGTGAATAATAGTAATGATACAAAAATTGAAATAAAAAAATAGAATCAAGATGGGTAACAGATGTTACCATGGATTGCTAAACTAGTTTAATTATAAATACGTAAGTAGAAAAACAAAAATACAGTTATACAAGACTCTAGTAAGACCAATTGCTCTATGCGACAGCGAATGTTGGACAACTAACAAAGAAGACGAAGAGAAACTGATGACTTTCGAGAGAAAATCTTACGAAACATTTTTGGTTCAGTTACACAAAACTGAATCTGGAGAATACGATACAAACTTGAACTTTAATCGAAATACGGAGAACCCAACATAGTT
>BMAV01027059.1:84430-121254 GCA_019973955.1 Trichonephila inaurata madagascariensis
ATTATGCGTTCAATAAAGCTTGTTTTTGTTTGATTAAATACCGTATGCGTTGTATTCCTTTTTCACCGCCGATGCTTTCGTCATCCTTTAAGTACATAATACTCTCCCTCATTTCAGAACTTCATGTCTCTCAGATGATTTTTCTTGAAGTTATGGCAATAAATCCCTCTGTTGCTTAAGTTTTGCACACCAGTGTATTACAAATTGTAGATTTTGAGCTTTTCATTGAATTTACTATTTTAAATTTGCAACTTATAATTGCTGCGGTTTGAAAACCAATACCAATGCAACACGACTGATTATTAATTGAAACTACTTCAAATATTATAATTTATGGAGGAATAAATATAATAATGTTTAGAAAACTAATAAATCATGTTATATATATATATATAGCAGGGAAGTTATGAAATTAGAAATTTGATCAAATCTCTAAGACCGGAGTGGGCATTAATTCGATCGCGATCGACTGCTGGACCGCCAAGACATTTAGGGTGACAGTCTTCATATAAAACGTTAGACCCACATACTAAAAGGTGGTTATCAAGAAAATGGAAACACCCGTGATTAAAACTGCAACCCAAAGTTGACAGACGTTTCAAGAATTTTCAAGACTAGAATCAAAAGTTGCATTCATGGGTTAACCCATTTGGCAATGTTGATGCGAAAAATAGAACTAAAAATATGTTACATGTTTTCTTTATTTCTTGAGGAAAACGAAGCTTTTTTCTCCTTCACATTAGGACGTAATTTATAAAGAATAACTTTTGAAATCTAATAGTCAAAGTAAAGTATCCCAATTTTAAAATAGCTGCAATTCATTTAACATCATTTTTTTTTCTACCTATCTGTATGAATCTACATTCTGAACGAATGTAATCAAGACAACATATCATTCCCGTTTCACAGTCGACCACTTAGAATCCAGTGCAAGATCAGCAGTTAGTAATTATACATCGAGGTATTGAAGATTGAGATGGATAATATGAACAAGAAGTCTTCTACTGAGACTATAGCTACGAAAACTAACTTTAAGTGAAAATTATTTATTTTCTGATGTATTGTGAATCGTTTGAAAAAATGCATCAGTTGATATTAAATTTATTGGTATAATTAGAATGTTTGTATTTTGCTTTTTACTTCAAACGTAGTTTTAAAATAGTTAGTTTTTCTACTGTAGTTATGTAGGTAAGTACACATATCCTGTATTTATTATTGTTATAATACAAATGTTACTGAGCATTTTTTTTTGCTCATTGCATCTACGTCATTAAGTGGAACACATCACCTTGAAAAAATTGAAAGTAGACCGTGCCATGTAAAATTCTGCCCACCCCTGCTCTAAGAGATATGGTCAATTCACGGAGGATGTTAAAACAACGTCTCTTGAAGGTAATTTCTTTAAGGAAAGTAAGTGATTTAATCGAACAACTGAACTCTTTCAGTGTAATGATAAAATATTATTGTCGAAAGTTTAAAGGTATTTATTTAGTATTATTGTGCATTATTAAATGTGGTAAGTAATGGCACACATTAGTCATTGAAATAAAAATTATTTATTCGAAACTAATTAACAAAAGTATTAGATACTTAGCCTGGTATCTTTTTTTTAAAGGATATTTGCAATAAAATTTTAAACATTTTTTTCCCGGGAATATAATGAATAAAAGAAGACCGATTTATTTCTGTTAAAACACGTTGTTGATTTGTGGCATTTTGAGTTACAAAATACGTTATATTTTTTTGCATGTACAGCTTTTATTTTACATTGTAATTTGAATTGCGTGCTCCCAGGAAGGCTTCTTAAATCATTGACCTTCAAATGAGGATGATTTTCCTGCAGAGTTAGATTATTCTTCGGAATTGTTTCGCGATAAATGCTGTAGTATCTATATTTTTTGTACGTTTCCAGGTAGTCAATCTCTTATAATTCTAACTGATGTCCCAGTTTGGTATAAATTATATTTTAAAATCTAATATGTGTGTGATCCACACTACGTAATTTCCATCTAATAGATCTCTATCTATTTTAGGTACATGCACCAAAACTCTGAAATTTGCTAACACAAAAGAGGGCATAATTCTTCGATACCGCCATAACCAATTATTTGGCCATTATGGTGATGTGTTTGCTCACAAGACATTTTTAGTGAAGCAGTACCTCCTTAAGAAATTCGGAAATCAAATTATTGGGTGCGAAGGCGTCGAATGTTGACCTAAGCGTTCACCTGATCTGACTCCACTGGACTTTTTCCTGTAAGTATGACTGTAGCAGCAGGTGTAAGCGACCTTTCCATAAACATTGCGGGACCTTAAAGGACGCATTATGGACATTTGTGCTAATGTGTCACACTCTAATTACCTTTGTGCTCAACGTGATATTCAAACGAATAACCAATTGTGCATTACATCTGACGGTGTGAAGTTTGCACATCTCAATTAAAGGTAGATTATGACTAATTTTTTTTCTTTCTCAGATCGTTTTTCTCACTTCACAGCTTAGGATATCCCGAAAAAACAAATGCGTAGTTAAACGGTTATATTATTCTTTGCATTAATGTCTACAAGATGTCTTTTCGTACTAAATCGATCATGATTTACAACTTTGTATATCACTTTTACCTCCAGTTTCGTTCCATTTTCGATATAGGAATGCTAATTCCGCAGTTTACCACCTGGGGTGCCGTAAGTGGCTTTATTCTGTAGCGCACGACTACTTTACTATACCTAGATACACCTTTTATGAATATAGCAACATCCATTCCAAAATAAGAGGGTAGCAATGAACTTTAGTGAGCGTACTGTATATAACGATGGACAATTACATTATGACAACTCATTGCCTAAAGCAATGGTTTATACCGAACACAAAAGGTTGATATTTCATATACACTGCTTGACAAATGGTAATAACAAGTGATTTATGTAAAATTATGTCTCAGACAGCTAACCTATAAAAGTAAATTCAAGTTTTGAGAACGTGGTAGGCCAGGAATCGTTATCCGTATAAAAGACAGTGCATACAAGCTCATGATTCCTACGAAAATGCATGCTGTTTAATGTTGGACAAAAATAGTACTGGACACTATAAAAGTTTCTTATCTGAAATTCTGTTTGTTTCTTGCAATAATTATGAGCAAAATCTCAAAAAGACATCATTTGAGTGACTATGATTGTGGAAGAACCGTTGGACGACTGGAAGCTGATCAAAGTTTCATCACTGTAGCTGCTGCAATGAGTGCATCAAAGAGTATCATTTCGAAATTAAAGAAGGTTGCTGAAGGTAGAAATGCTTCCGAGATCATGCCGAGGGTCAAGGTAGGAACATCAAACCCTTAGAGAATTGCTATGCAGCTCTTGTGGAAAAAAAAGGACATAAATTTCATTTCCTGCAAACTTTGCAACTGCTACCGGTACGCATGTTTCAGCAAGAACCATCTCACGGCGATTAAATCAAGTTGGTTTGTGTGAACATTTTGTTGCATCCCACTTCAATGACATCATCGTCGAGAGAGATTACTCTGGTGTAAGGAACATAATAAAGTTGGTTTAGAGTGATAATTCTTTTGATATGAATCTAATCGAACATTCGAGTTTCAACCTGATAAAGCGAACTTCTTCATTCATGTTACCACCTCACATTCTAACAGATTTGATGAGCACCAGGATCCAGATACCCCAGAATACTCTTTAGTACCTTATCGAGTCAAAAATTTGCTGAGGTTTGGTGTTTTTGAATTCCGAAGGAGGTCTTATTTAATATTAAACAAGTGGATGTAGTGTTTTTGGTTTTTCAGTTCATATACACGCCTTCACATGCACACGCACATAACATATGCACATGCTTGTGTGTAGTTCCAAAACATTATTTATACCGACAATAAAATTTTACGAAAAAGTATGATTGTACGTAACATACTAGTTCGATTTTTTTAAACATAAATTACATACGTGATTCTCATTGCAATCAGTTAGGTACAAAGTACTGTAGAGTAGTTTTAATTAATACATAATTAAAATTATATCCAAAACAATTAAAACTACTTGCACATTAATTACGGAAAGTAACTTACTCTGATTACAGTTAACTAATTTTTTATGTGATTGTTTATTTCTTAATACGAAATATTTTCGAAACATCCTTGACATTATCTTTCCACTTTATCCACTTCTCATTATGTTGCGTCTTTTTTTTAAAGTATTACACCAAACAAGTGGAGTCTAAGTTACCTCAGTTTTTATGTCGAAGTTGATGAACATTATTGGGAACAGAAATATGTTAAAAATTTGACATTTTGATTGGTTCAAACAAATATATTTGTAATTGTGTAGAAGGTTTGCTTTTAAGGGCACTGATATTCTAATTGGCATTTCGTATTTAAAGAGATCTGTTATAGTAGATCTGTAATGGTAGTTTCTGAGAGATACAGTAGTTACTGTATGTAGTGCTTCTCAAACTTTCAATATTTGTGACTGAATTTTCATTACGCTTCCCCCCTCCCTTTCATATAGTAACAATGCATTGAATAAAATAATAATGTATTTGACACTAAACCTACAATACAGCCTTTTAATTATAGACCATACAAATTATCAAGATAAATACTAAATTTTGTATATGTTATTTTTAAGTAATGGATATTTTAAGTAAGTTATATATATATACTTTCAAGTAATAGGATAAGTATTATGTTACTTTTCATTTCTAGTTTTTAAATTTTAACAGATTGTAAAATAATTTTTAATTAAATTAGGTACCTATTTCCTCAGCCATCCATTTTTAAAAGTACTCTCTAAAATCGTTTTGTTAAACGTTAGTTATTAAATGAAATATTTGTGTAATTTCGTTTAAATCTATGTATTCTCCTGATATTTTTTTATTACAGTAGGTACAATTTACATTAAATCTTTCCTTGAAAAATTCCTTTGCTTGAAACTTCTTTTGCTCGTTAAATATTAGTTGTTTTAAAGCCACTATTTGATGCAGCGGAGAAGCAGGCATATGAGATAGAAACTTAATAAAAGCTTCTATTTCATCTAACCGCGTTATGAAACTTGTTGGACTTGTGACTTTTTAAATGGAACATTGGTATTAACATATGCAATGATTCATAAAACACTTACTCAATCTTTGTATTATTTTCATGTAAAATAAATGTTTCTTCCCCTTAAAAGTAATTTTAAATAATAAAAATTGCATTAAAAAAAATCTGCTGTGAGTCTAGAAATAAAGCTTATTATTTACAAAAAAATTCCGATCTATGTTTTTTGTTATTTTATAAAAAGGAAAATATTTCTTACATTTTCCTAATTTTTTGTTTATTTTAATTTAATTATTTGTTATATCCTCTATTTTTCACCAGTTACTATAAATGTAAAGATTCTTCTTTATTCCGACATTTTAGTATGGCTAATTTAATACTGGCCATTAAATCAATAAATAATGATAGGATTAAAACGTGGCTAATATTTAATGAGAAATTATTAATGGAAATATGTACAAAACCATTTGTGTTAATGTAAATTACATTGCTTCCCCGTTGATTAATTGCGAAATATTGGAATTAAAACCTAATTTATTGGAACTGGAAGATGATGGGAATTGTGTCAACTCTTGTGGAAAAAACATTTTACGAATGGGATTTACTCAGACAAATATGCGTAACTCACGCCTTCATTTCTAGACTTCACCAAAGTGTTGATCAAGTTTTGTGGATTTGCTTCTAAGAGTGCACTTTTGAGCTCCTGGAAACACCAGCGTGGACTTTGACGCTCTGCAATTCAGTGACGCAAGGCATCCCCAACATGCTCAATACGTTTCATATCCGGTGAGAAAGTTGACCAATCGAATTGTGTATAACCTTCTGTTTGAAAGAATTCTGACATCACATATGCTCGATGTGGCTGAGTACTGCCATCCATTAATAAAAACTCTGGTCCAACAACACTTGTCAACAGTAAAATTTGGTGTTCCAGTTCCTCGTACAAATATCTCCAAGAAATTCGAGAGCTTCATTAAAAGATATACAGCTCGAAGCGGTCATTTGTGGTATTCATGGACTAGGGAAGGCAAGTTGTATGTAAGTACTGTATCCAAATCAAAATACGTCTAGAATCAGTGTTCAGACTATGTCTGAAATCGTCAGTAAACAATACTCTGGCCCAGTCTCATGGCTCTTTTATACATGACGATATTCTAAGTTTAAAACGCCCCCTCTTGCAGCTGAAGTGAGTGGGACACTGAGCATTGGGTTTCTTGTATTTCAGTCTAGCCTCGTTAAACCTACGTGCTGTTGTAGAAAAGTTCATTTGAGCTCCTGTGGCACCCGAAGATCTAAAACCAGATAACTTGTAGCCGCTTAAATAAATTTCGAACCGACAATGACAAAAAACGGTTTTGGAATGCCGTTGATAATCGGCCTTATCATACTGATTATAAATTTATCAGGTGCTTAAAAATTGACACCAAACTCTAAATTTGATAATTTGAGGGATATTCAAATCCTGGATAATCTCATGTTTAACTTCTCTATTTTACCAATTATTCACCGCTTTTGACCTTCAATTGAATAAAGCCTCTGAGCCATAACTACTTAATCCTTCTCAGAATCTACATTCGTTTTAAACAACACTACAGATTAGTATTCCACCATGGATTCATTGTGCACCACATTATCAATCACATAATTTGAATATTTAATGAGCTAAATATGCGTAGAAGTGCGGTTTTGTGTACAATTGTGCTTAATTATCTTAAATAATTGCAGTATTAGGGATTCATTGCATCATTAATTTAATGAGCATATTTTTTCTCATAATCCTTTGAATTTGATGACAAGTACTGCTTTTCCCTCATATATGTATGATTAATATTTTGTTTATAATAATGTATTTAAGTTTATAAGCGTATACGTTTTCTTAATTTAACTATTCCCAAGCATTTAAACCTATATCCCTTGACAATTTCATGGCTTGTGTGTGTAAACTAGGTTTTGTATTGGGTAGAAGTTATGCATTTTAAGTAAATGTCGCATAGTTGCAAATAAAACACTAGGAACTACAGCAGGCTTTTAATTTTCTATTTTTGTACCTGGCGATAATTAAAATAAAATAATAATATACACACACTCACACACACACACACACACACACAACAGAATTTTAAATTTGAAATGGCTTGTTTATCCGAAAAACATATTAAAAATAGTTCACTAGAATCATATTTAGTGTTCAGGTATTTCAAAATTGTGATTTTATAAGGGTGTTGCAGATAATGACAGAGATTAAAACTTTAAGTACAGGAATACGTTCCGATGTGAATAAATTTCTGTATAATTTTAATTTAATTCTAAAACTCTCTAGTTTGATTTACTTCTTACAAACAAAAACACAAAACAGCTGGTGCGCTTAGAATTTCAAATTGCACAATAATTATTGAAAACATATTTGTAATGTACAGGGCATAAGTGTCTGCAGGATAATGATTAAATAGGTGCCTGTGGCAATTTAAGGTATGTTTAGCATGAGTAAATGGGAAGATGCGTCAATTGGCTGGTTTATCTCTCAGGACGATGTCGATTTAGAATAAACATTTCTAATTTAGAATGAGAATTTTAAGTTCATGCGTCTATTTTTAAAATGGGATGTCTTAATTTTCAATTGTATACTTGAATAGAATAGGTAATTTTTGTCCAGGCTTTCGTTTTCGTTACTAACTTTTCTTGCTAAGAAAGCGAAACTTTTAGATATGCTCATATTAAGCTCCTTAGAATGGGTAATGTGTGTGTGTGCTCTGATTTAATGATTTAGTCTATTGACTTTTACTATTATTTTCTTTATAATAACCTATAGAATAAAACACTGCTTTTTCCAATTAATATATAAATGACATATGATATTTTTTTCTCTCAAGACAAACAAATGTTTCATAATGCGTATTTGCATTTTCATGTATTTCAACTCAAAAATTAATTACAGGTACGATTGAGAATAATTTAATCTTTGTCAAATTTATCAGGTGTCTTTTGTTTTGTTTGATACTGCTTGGAAAATTTCAGTATTCTAACTTTAAGCAGGATGAAAGGAAGTGTAACTCTTTTGTGAAGAAATGTATTCAGCAAACTATAAATTATTCAAACTAATCGTCTATAATTTAAGATTAAGTATTTAAGAATTTTAAGTTAAAAGTAAAATTTTTAAGTCTTTAATGGTATTGATAAGCATGAAATGCAATACGAAAGTGTACAGTAATGCATTAGAAATAAACATTAAACAAGGTATATGAATTATTCAAAACTTTTTATTGCCGAAAAAGGAACTATCAGTATAATTATTTACACATCGTTCGCATTCTTGTGATGTTCTTTGGTACCTCACAAATATCTTCCATCTAGATTTCTTAAGTTTCACCTAATTGTAAAAGAAAAATAAGGAATTTAAACCATTTGGATACAAAAGTTCTTCGATATTTAAAAAAAAATGAGTGGAATTACAGAAATTTAAAGAAATTAAACCTACATAAATAATTGAAATATGAAGTATGTATGCATTATCAAAAGAAACATGTATAGGTGATCTTGTTGTTTAAGTATCTTAATGATAAAATATTCTTTGTTTTACTCGTGAAAAAAGAGACAACAACCCCTCAAGTTATGATTTAATGCAATTTTTAAAAGTTTCATTAAATTGATTCAAAAATACAGTACCTTAATAAAAATTTACTGAGAAAATATTGTGCAAATGTGATGAAATTGGGATAAATAGAAGTCTTTTGGACATGAATATTTAATAACATTTATAATACAATTTATGCATTCTTTCATTTTACATTTTTAGACGGAGTTTTGTTTATGATTAAAACAACATATACAATTTAAAAGTAACTCTAAATGCTAACTTTGAGAAACAAGATAATTGCCTTTTTCTTTTAATTTTACATTACTTATTCAAAAGACGAACTAAAATACTCCTTATTGTAAGGAAGAAATTTCGCTTTTAAAGTTTATGATCAACAGTAAATAGTTGCATTACTCTTTAGAGGTTTATTCAATTTCTTTACAAGTAATATAATTCTGAATAATAGCACACATGTACTTTAAATGTTAAATAGCATAATTTCATTCTGCAGTCAAAAATTTAGGTAAAAAATGCTTTAGATTTCTCACCACTTAAAAGTATCCACCATATCCAAGGCCATATCCTCCATATCCGAGACCATATCCACCATATCCAAGGCCATATCCTCCATATCCAAGTCCATATCCATCATAGCCTAGTCCATATCCATGACCTTGAGCCTTCCTGAAGTAACTGCTACTGATTCCATGTCCATGTCCATGGTGACTGTAATGGGGAATAACGTCGAGGGAGGCAGCAGCAATGGCAACAAGAGCCAACAAGAGGATCTGTTGCAAAGAAAATTTGCAGATGTAATATTTTTTTTACATTTTCATACATAACACACAGAAATAAGGATTGATATAACGTTTATTTATTTAAATTGTCTTTTTGATGGCGAAATATTAGTACCAAAACTAACCATCCCGATATTTTACCCAATAAAAGTCAATAATTTGATTGGCGTACACTTAGATGCATTAAAAGAATTCGCTTTTTCTGTCTGAATGTCTCGAACTGTTGAAAATATAGTTCTGATAAGATGCTAACTTTAAAGTAATATTTCAGGTTTGATAAAAATATTATTAATTTAAATTTTGAAGCATGATTCGAAAAGAAATTTAGATATGTCTAAAGTTTAAACACGTGTAAAATTTAAGTGGTTGTATTATGCCATTTATAAAAAAAAATATAGACTTTTTTGTGATAAAGTCTTTACAGGAATGAAGAAAACAGATAATTTAAATATGTACCATATTTATTAATACAATACATTAGTATTCAGCTGAAAGCAGAATTTTGTTTCAGAAAAGCTTGAACGTTACATTAAAAAATATCTTTCCTTAATTTCTCTTATTTTCTTAGTTAAGCTAAGACTGATCCATATTTTCTCTACCAGAATGTTAATCTTTTGTCGTGGACCAAAGTCAAAATTATATCCAGGTACATTTAAAATAGAATAATTAGTATAATATCTATAAAAGATATTATATAAGTCAGGTCTGGAACACTTCACTTAAAAATAAAATGAATAATAAATAAGAATAGAGCGAGTTCTTTACTACCGCTTAGGGAGGGTAGGGTGCATGAAACTTTTTAAAAGTAGGACGAGCTCTGACATAGATGAGGGCATAATGGAGAAAAGAGATTGGTGAATTCTCACTTTTATATTGTGTTTTGTTCCATCCGACTGGGCGCCATGTTGGAGTAGCTATGTTTAAAGAAAATAAAGCACAGATATTTTAAAGATGACGTCTTCCTTCATTTACCAGCAGGCCTGGGACCTGACATATATATATATATATATGAGTGTGTGTGCACGCGCGTGCGTATACAAATACATTACCTTTACACTTTAAAATAAATAGGAAATTCATTGTATTGTTACTGTCCTTCCATAAATTTACATATCGTATTTAGTGTGATATATAACTGCTTTTTTCTTTTAAAAATCAATGAAATGAAAGAAATCGCGAAAACCTTTCGATTTGAAAATGATGGATAATTGAAAAATTATTATTATGGTGATGCCTAATAAACTTCTCAAATAAGTCCTACACAGATTAATTAATCATAATAATTAATAGAGGAGAAAAATTATTTAAGGCATAGTCGTTTAGATATAGTAAGATTTAGAATTAATATATTAAGTATTAAGAATTTTGCAAACTGGAGCTAGGAAATTTTAAATATCTCCTTCTCCCGTATTTACGACGAATTGCAAAATATTTAACGTCGAACATAAAAATATTTATGTTTTTGAACGAAAAGATATATTTATTTTAATGAAAATCACTGTTAAAGTTGGAAATTACTGTATTACTTACCACAATCTTCATCATTTTGAGGGTATACACAGCTGATTTCTCTAGCTATAATAATAACTTGTCTGAACAGAGATTCTTTTATATATCTCTCTGTTCTGCATCAGTGGAGATGTGTTTGTGAAATCAATGTCATGTTTTACGATAAGAAAATTCCTTTTGTGATTAATGAAACATTCCGGTCAGTGTGATTTTAGCACTTGTTTATTATATTACACAACTCGCATTAATTTTTTTTTGTTTTCATTACTGAACTATGCTCTGCACTCTTTTCTGATTTTAATTGTTTAAAATTAATAAATAGGTTATTCACGCAAGAGCTTTCTTAGATTTAGAAGACAAATAAATTAAAATTAAAAATGTAGGACTGCCAACTCTAAAACAAAACAAAACAAACACAGTATTTTTGAAAAACTGTACGGTAGAAAATTATTATATACCAGCATGCGTATACCTTGAATTTGAATTTTTTGAAAATTTTAAATATTTTGACTAATACACAAATAGGTATTACTAGAATTTAAAATATAAAGGGAAATCGATCATTTGGAATAGGGCTTTGGTATCAAATATGTGTATTCAATAAAATATTTTTGAATTTTAATACATTAGTACTTAACATATTTTTTAAAACTAATGACAATATACAAATTTGTTTGATTTAGAGGTGTGTCAAACTTTTAAATATTATGCTGGATTCTGTTAATCTTGTAACTTTTGCATTACGTTTCCATTGCCTTATTCAAAATTATCCTTTTGAAATGTGTACCAGTACTCCAGAATTTCACCAACCAGTTACATTTGTAACGTATCCAAAGCTCAATATAATAATGTATTTCATGCATTATAGTATATTAATTTCGGAGTATATTAAGTGATTTTGTTTCCTCTTGAATGCGTTTATGAAATAGGTTTCATATAAAGAGTCCTTACAAAATTCCATTGAAGTATTCACATCATATTTTTAAACAGATCCATTATTTTAGAAATAAAAAAATTCTATCGGCATAATCAAAGTGAACTAAGGAATTTCTAAATGATATATTATGCTAAGTATTACAAAATCTCCTTATTTTATGCTTAACTATGATTTTATATTGTATCAGTGACATAAAAACAAGCATAATAAAAATTAATAATAAAAGTTCTTTTAAAAGAATAAAAATGAATGAAGGGATTTTTAAATGTTATGGAGATTGAGAGAGTTATATTCCCTTTAGTATCATAAAACTCCACGAATAAACTCGTATTTTCGAACTATGTTCGAGTGACGTGGACGACACCTTAGCTTGCATCCCCCTTTCCTAAGTCCCGAACCACAGCAACGGGATTACGTTTGTGCCTCGACAAATTTAATGTGTAACGGCCCTATCTACAAGGCAGGTCTTCAGTGTCGCAAGACTTTAATTCCTGACATGCCGACCACGAGTCAGTTACCATGACCACAAGGCTACCGTGGCCACTAAATGAAATCGAAAATTAAGTTGTTAAATGAATTTGTTAATTCTTATTTTGAAACCTATAATTGTTATGCTAAAATAATAAAAACTAACCTATTATTAATTGTTAATGATGATATTTAGTTGGAATATTATAATATCTAGAGGAAAAAAAGTATAAGAATGTTTAAGAAAATTAAAAAAATAATATATGTATATATAATGAAGAGTCATTATACATAATGACCACTTCTGACCTAAAGCAATGATCTCGACCCCACTCAAAAAGCTGATGATGGATATATAAAAAACCTCAATATGTTGTGTTTTCATACGTAGTATGAAAAGTGACATAATGGGAAAAGCAGTCAATTTATTAGATTTTGATAAAGGTCAAATAGTTACAACTCGGTGGATGAGCATCTGTTTCAAAATGGTGTATTTGGTAAGCTGCTTAGTGCAGCCAATGTGAATACATATCGAAAACTTTGCATGGATAGCAAAAGGAAAAGTCATTGATCTGGGGTTTGCTGGTAATCTGATATCACCAGGGGTTACAATAGGGGAGATCTATGGGGGTACATAAGCCCATACACACTGTAATGTAGTGGCTTATGCAGCCGTCACTGAAATTGCCTCCCTGCGCTGAGGGCATGCCTCCACCTCTAAAATTTGCCATGGATTTTGAAACATCAACATTGGAACATAGAAGAAAGTCACCTGGTCTTACAAATCACGTTTTCTGGTTAATTATATTGATGGGAGAGTGAGAATATATCGATTTCTAATGAAGTCCTGGCTCCCGGGCACACAATTGACCAGATTCATAACATTGATGGCAGTATTATAGTCTGGGAGAGGTTTTCATAGTTCCCTAGGATTTATCATCCCCACAGAACAATCCAGGATATTTATGCATTTTGTGAAAGTCATTGCAGATCAGGTGTAGCCCTTTATGACAATAGTTTTCCCGATGAGTGATGAGTTGGCTAACAGTATAATGTACCAGGTCATAAGGACTGTATCATCAAGGGGCAGTTCGAAGCATTATGGGGGGGGATTTCAAGCCATATCTTATCTTTCTAATTCACCTGGCAGAAAGTCCATCGAACACTTGAAACCCTGCTTGATAAAATGAATAACACCTCAAAATGCACGGAAGTTGCAAGACCATTTGGTGAGCGTCTGGTACCAGATACGTCAGTACCTTATCGAGTCCTTACCCTGCCGGGTATTATTTGTTTTGAAGGGGAAAGATTATCCTAACTCATACTAAACATGCACTACCCACACAAGCATACGAGCTAGCGCATAAATACATATGCATATACACAGTGTCACAAACATAGCACCAGACTCTGCACATGAAGTTTCTTCTTTGGGAGTACATAACAAATCCTTAAGAAACTATACCTGTACGATCCATTACGTTACGATTCGTACACTAGTTTATGAGAAAAATACGGTAAATAATTATGGGTTTCCAATGCATTTGGTGACACGTGATTAGTTGCATATGGCATACTCCGACCGCTGGATTGGACGTAGAGATTTGGTTCTATGAGCGTTACGCTTACTAGATCTCACACCGTTGGATTTTCTTTTTGTACAGACTCGATGGTAGTGTGTGACAGCGAATGATAAACAGGTCTTGAGAAGTTGACATCTATCTTTATTTTAACATTGAAAAGAATCAGACCACTAACGAAGAACGCTCCATAAGATCATAACACAGTATCAGCAACATAACCTCTTAGCATTACTTTAAGACGTAAATCTAAAGATCACATATTCTTTAATTCACTCACACACACTAAGATGCCAGATGCACAAGTATATATAGTTCAATTTTTACTTTTGCCACACAAATAAAATGTTAACAATTCAGAAATATGCAAATATTCCAACACTTTTTATGGGGCAATTTAAAAGATTTTAGTGTCGAGACGCAGTGACTACACAAATGGACGAAGTTGCTCGTCTGCATGCTGCATTTACTTTGGTGAACACCACGCTGGTGCGACTTGTGCACTCATCCCTTCTACGGTACTCTCAAATCTGCCTCGATATCCACAGCGGACACACACTTTGAACATCTGCCTTTATAAATATTTACAAATACTGCTGTTGATGCTTCCAAAGCGGTGTTTTCCCCTTGCATCGGCATATTTTGTTTTTTGATATTGTCTATGGATTGATTTGAGAACTTCATCTTGTGTGTAAAAACTGTGACAAGCTAATCTTGCCATATAAAGAGACATGAAGCAATAATATAGTTGAGGTTGAGATTGTAAGAGGCAAATGCGAATTGAAGATTATGTTTTCTTTTAATCAGAATTTGTGAGTTATATTGAAGCTCACGAATTTAGGTTCAAAGCCATCTTAGAGAAATAGATGACCGAATTTTTCTTGATGCTAAGACCCGTATTGATAGGTCTCCAAGCAATTTATTAACTTTTAGGGATTATTTATTATTTTAATAAGGCTTAATAATGCTTTGATAGTTTATTTTGCTACTATAGCGTATTTACCTTGAGATTCATTGCTATTGGTTTAAATATAAGTTATTTGTTTTTATGTCTGTGGATCTTTCAATCCACAAGAGTAATATGAACTCTTGCTCGTCTAACTTTGATGAACAAATCACCATTAGGATGAATTGTTGCTGAAACTATAATTTAGAACAGTGTTATTTAAAGAGGTTTCAAGAGTCGAAACAAAAGTTCAAAAACAAAGTTATAAATGTGTATGTAAAATAGATTCACATTATCTACAGAGTTGAGATATCTGGACTTCAAATTAATGGTATTAATGAGTGAATTGCATTAATATTATATCAAAATTTTAATAACAAATGAAATACTTTTTTAATTATCTTTAAATAAAACAACTATAATATTGATCTAGTTTTAATATCTTATTAACATATATTCTTTTAAAGGTGGAATGGGGTTCCCCGAAACCACTTCATAGATCTAAGGGTTCCATGAGTCGATAAAATTTGAAGACCACTGATTTCGAATATAATAAAAAAAATTGATGATTACACCTAACTTTGACTCACCATCAATAAAAAAATTATAATATTCCACCAAAAATTGCCCCATTTTTAAATGTGTTAATTAATTAAATATTTGTTGAGTTACACCACTTTGGAAATTCTTAAGTGAATGAATCATCTTTTGAAATAACTTTCCTAGAGTATCAGTTTTTAAAAATTTTTTATGAAAAGTTAGTTAAGCGATCAAGTTAGGTGACATCTTTTTCATAAAGGCCGACTCACAAACAAACTACATTAATTTTATAAAAACCAGCAACGGATTTTTCTTGATTTGAGATTGCGTTAAGTATTAAATACACATTAATTATATAAAATCATTGTGAAATTTGTGGTTCGCAGAACTAATAATGGAATAGAGGTTGCTGATTTTCTATACATTCAAAAATATGCTTGTCATCACTTAACTAAATAATAAGGATTTTTTAAATTTTCCCAGAACTAGTATTTTTCCCCTCCTTTCCCCCTCTCTCATTTGACTTTGAGTTTCAGAATACTTTGGTTATGTACATAATCTTGAAATTATCACACATCTCACTCTGCTATTTTTTCCATTTAGAAAAGAGAAGTGAACAAATATAGATCTGAAAAATACGTGCGCACGCACAACGATGTCTTATCTGATTTTAAAGTTATTCTGCATGCCACACTAATTTTAAATACTACAAAAAAGTTATACACACAAAAAAAAACCTTTGCACTCCAAAGAATAGGCAAATGATGTTTCAGTATACCTAAAATGGTTGTAAAAATTCAATATGAAATTAAAAAAAATTTTGGTTTTGGGAGCATAATTTCTATTTAAATTTGATCATGTCTGAATATTCTCATTGTCTTAATACCTCCTTCAGAAATCTGATAAGCAATGTGAGATACTATTTGAGTGAGAACGTTCAATTAATTAGATTAACCGATGTACAATTCTATAACCCAAGACCTGCTATACGTTTAAATCAAATTCATACCAAATACGATGATGTTAACAGCAGTCCTTCTCAGGCTTTCATTGTTTAGAATTCAATTTTCATCTCGCTCTCCTTCTACAATAACAAAGTATTGAAGACAATAAAAAAATATACTTTAATGCTAAAGCTACAATTTGACTTTAATTATAAACCATAAAAATTATCGAGATAAATTTTGTATATGACAAACCAATGGAAGGCACTATTAATTACTAAATTTTTTTAATGCATTGATAACTTAATTATCAAAAGCATTGTATAGTACTGATGCATTTATAAGTAAATGTGCATTGAATTTTTATTATGTCATAATGTATTTTATAATTGGCTTTCTTTCAGTTAATTAATACTTATTTCAAATCTCTTGTTTTCGACTTTTCAATATGCCTAGTGCTAGCCACATAGAAATATCATACCCCCTCTAGGGGGCATGCCCAAAAGTTTGAGAAACGTTGGTTTATTGAAATGTTTGAAGCACAACAAAAAACAGATTCTAAATAAAGCATTTCTGTATCCTAAATATAACATCCATATATCTTAAGAGCTCTAAGGACTTTTAAATTGCAAATTTTTTAATTTTTTGAAACAAATATATGTTAAAGCCTCTCAATATTTATGAGCTTTTTAGTACCAGTATTGTGTTGATACTGTGAAAACTTCAGAAGTTATTGAGAAATAAGTGGTGAAACTTAAACGAAAACCTTATCTCTTTCTTATCAAAAAATTTAGCTTGCTAGCAGGATTTCTCGGAAACTATTTATGATATCAATTTCAAATCTTATACACGTTTTCAAAATAAGACTCTTCATAACTTATACATCAATTTTCAAAAGAAAAATTAATAGAATTTGTTTATTTGCATTTCAATTTATATTTTTTTCTTAAAACTTTAAAATGTTCGTTACAATTGTATTTAAAAATATATTTTTTTCTCTAAATTTCTTAAAAGTCAGTATAACTTTAAAAGTGAATATTTTTATGCCAAGTAAAATTAATTTTGTAAATTTTGAACTTCAGAATCCTGCGTGGTGTAAAATATTGATTTTCATACTTTTGAAAAATTGTGCAATTTTTATTTCTTTATAACTTTTTAAAATTTTTTCTCAAATTCTCAGAAAATTTGAGAAGTAATGTAAATATGTATGATTATCCTGTGGAAAAATTTCAAATTTGTTGCTTTGCTACATTGTTTTATTGCTAAGCTACATTGGTTTGAAGACGGATGTTTTTTTCGAGTGCACGGATATCTGTTAAGGGTGCTAAGAGTTATTATAACAGCTTTTTTCCTTTTGAGTTTGCTTCACTGTTCTCTTTCCAACCAAAGCATACTTTTTATATAACAAAATAATATGAAAATGATCATATGTTAACCCTATATGTTATCTACCAATCACTTTAAAATTGCATAAAATAACCATTTTTACGGTTATTCTGATAATACTTTTAGCAGGAATCCTCTTTTAATTCCCTTATTTCAGAATAGACGTCAGCATGGGTTATATAATGAATATTTTATCAAGGAAGGCGGATAGTTTTAGAACCAAAATTGCATTTTCAGTTGACATTTTGATAGGATTGTGGAAGTTGATATTTTTGTTCCAAAAAAGGGGTAATGTCAAAAGCTAAGTGCCTTATTTTTTTATATGTTATGGAGACCTCAGTAATCGATTTGACTATTTATTTTAAGTGAATAGTGTTTTTAATTAATTTTACAGTTGAATAACTTCGTGGTGCTTATAAGTACCGACAGCACACTGGGTGTTGGAGCAAGAATTTCGTTTTTTTTTTCGTCCGTGAGGCTTATTGTTGTTTTTGTTGCGTTGTAGCCTCATTACTATTTATTTTGCTTTATTATTGTTTTATTTCAAAGTTTTAAAAAATTTCAAACCTTCATTCTGAGCTTTTTTTTTTGACACAGTATTAAATGAAATATCTATTCTTTATAAAAAAATTAACATTTTAATTTCTTTGTGTGTAACTAATATTTATTAATAATAGAATATTTTGAACGTGCTGGTTTTTTTTACCCCTTTTTTAGAATGTCTGGAAAAATAAAGCTCAGTCTTCAAGAGGTTTTGGAGTTATTAGAGAGCCTACCATCTGAAAGCAGTGATCCACCAACAGGTGATTCTTCAGATGAAGAAGTTCCAGCAAATAATCTGCTGGAATTTTCGTCAGATTCTGAAGAAGACAATGAAAAAATTGAACAAGATCCAGGGTGCAGCAGATTTTATTCAAAAAATACAGCATTTCCTACTTCAGGATACAATAAGTCCAAAGTGATTAGGAAATGGAAAAAAGGAGATGTCCAAACCGAAGTTCCAATTATTTTCAAAAAAATCTGAGATTGTTAAATCTGCATTTAGTTACACCAATAGATTTCGTTTTACAATTCATTGATGAAGATAACGTTGAAAATATTGTTTTTCAAATGAACCTTTATATCACTCTAAAGCAGAATTCAGTTAGGCCAGTAACTGTTAATGAATATATGGATTTGTTGGCTTACAGTTTTTATTCGCCTATCACAAACTACCTAGGAATCATCTATACTGGTCTTAGGATGTAAATAAGTCAGTGAATGTTGTTCAACAAACTATGACACGTAATCGCGCGATACCATAAAATATTATCAAATATTCATTTGAATGACTATTTATCTATTCCAGTCGTTGTGTAACCAAAGGACTAATCACAAAATCAAAAGCACAACCGAAACGAAAAGGGAGACCCAAATCTAATAAAAATGAGCAAGGTTTTTGTGTAAACAAAAGGAGAAAAGGGAACTTGTCTGTTTCTGATGATATTCGCTTAGAAACTCGTGGATGTCTTTGGACAATTTTTGTTTCGAATCGGGGTTGTCGTGAATTTTGAGCATTAAGAAACATCCATTCGAAATCCCACTCAAAAAACCAACATGCAATGTATTTTTATGTATTAATGAAAAGAAAAACTGTCCTTTTTTTTAGTATTATCAAATTTAAGTTTATGTGTAAAACCTATTATTATTGCAAAAAGTAGTAACTTTTGAAAATTTTATAATTTTCAAAATAAAATTTTTTATGCTACAAAATGTAGGTTGTCTATGTTTATTTAGCATTTTTCAGAGTTAGAACTTCGTTATAGAAAGTCATTTGGTCTTTTTGTATTATGAGAATATCTTAGACCGTTGTGTGCTGACGGTACTTTAAAGTACCAATTTTATTAATTAGCTCAAATGAATCAAATTTTCCAAAGTTGGGTATTTTTTTTATGTATATCCTTAATTTTCAAAGCAGTAACTCAAAAAAAAATATTGCATGAAAAAATTTGCTGTAAATCATAATGCCATAGATAAAGGGTTAAAGAACTTTTAAGAATGAGCAGTAAAATAGACGTGCTGAAATTCATAGCTAATTGACCGGCTTGTGGATACAAGTTTCTTGCAAAAAAAAAAATGGTTGTCATTCGTTAAATAGAGGCTGATTTCAAAGATAGGCACAGTAGTCCTTGTCCCTTCAATGGGCTGTTGCGCCACTGAGAGTTCAAACCTACTACTTGATGTAACGTAGAAGCAGATATTTGAGGCAGCTACTTAATAAAAGTATCTCTTTCATCTAATTGTGTTATGAAGCTGATTTAAGTTGTTGGTTTTAAAATAGAACATTGATATTAACATATAAAATGTTTGGTGAAACATTCATATAATATTTGTATTAGTTTCATGTCAAAAATTTTTCTTCCGCTTAAAAATAAATGTTGAACGAGAAAATCTCAGTAAAAATCATCTTTAATTCAAAAAATGAAAAGTAGATATTAAAAAAGTTTACTTTTTGCTTGTCTTAAAAAGAAAATTATGTAACTATGTGGATGTTAACATATAATTATTTATTATATCTTCTATATTCCACCCGTTTTATAAAAATAAATGATATTGCCTTATCCAGGTAACTTAAACTGACAAAATTTATATACATTAAAAAACACTTGTGTATTTTGAAAGTTTCAATAAAGGCATTGCTTAAAACCTGCATGAAATGGATAATGAATTAAGCGCTTCCCTTTGAAATATTTCAATGAGTATCAATTCTTATGTCATGATCTTAATTTTTTGCGCGTTCTTATAACACGTAATGGTTTCTAAAAGTAAGAACAAACCCATTTAGAGTAAATGTTTATATTCAGGATTTAAAAATCTATACGTAATATACGAAGGCACAAGTACATATTAATTCTCTACATAGTCACTATGCTTATCGAGACATTTGTTCCATCGGTACGCCAAGCCATTCAAACCAATATCGCAGAAATCAGCGTCAAGGTTGTCCAAACACATCAAGACCGTTTGATGGACTTGAGAATTGGTTCTGAAGTGTTAACATCCCAAATGTTTCTTTAAAGGTATAACCTCTATTCAAAGCCTCGACACGGCCAAATTATCATCTGACATGGATATTCTTGGTCTCCCTATTCTTTCCTCATCGTGCACTTCTGTTCTGCTTTTGTCAAATTCTTTACATCAAATCCTGTTTTCATGACATACCAATTGTACCGTAAACTTCTACCAATTGCCGATGAATTTCGGCAGAAGAGTTTTTTCTTGAATGCAGAAACCATATCACTCATCTTATCTCAGTCGAGGACCATGCTTCCACCAATGCAGCCATCTTCTAACTAAGATATTGTCATATTACTGGAAAAGCAGCTCCCTCTACTGGCACCGTTTGAATGCTGTGATCGTCTTCGTTACTTTCAGAGAGATTTTTATTCATACGGATGATTTACACACCCTTCAAAGCTCTTGTTACCTTACTTTTTGAAACCCTTAAGTGTTATAAGAACGAGCAAAAATTTTAGATCATGACATAAGAATTGATACTCATAGAAATATTTCAAGGGGAAGCACTTAATTCATAATCCATTTCATGCAGGTTTTAAACAATTCCTTTATTGAATCTTTCAAAATACAGATTTTTTTAAAAATATATATATATAAATTTAGTGTTTCCTTTTATTGTTTAATGAGGGAAATTTTCATTGACATTTCAAAAAACTTCACTAAGTTTTTATGTTAAGTTTAATATTCGTAACTATATACACATCGCACTTACAGAGCTCAAATTGTTAATTCCTTATTATAATCAAAGCCACTTTGCATTGTTTAATACTAATGTGCATAGATTTAAAAACACTTCATAAAATAATATGTTTTTTATTTTTGTTATGTTATTGTTACTTTAATTTTAATAAAAAACGTAAAAGCAAACAAATTAAAAAAAAAACTATCTGATTTTTGATAAAATTTTTGAATGGAGAATTTATTTAAAATTTTAATAACTGCTTTTCTTAACAGTTTATTTCATGAACCACAAAATCTGAAATCTTATATACATTTTTCGATTCAAGAATACTTCGAAACGCATTTCATCTGGTTTAATTGTTGAAGCTATTACAAATTTAAAAATAGAAAAAATAATATGTAAGACGTGGGGTGAGATCAACAAAAAAGAGATTTCTCGCAAATTAATGCAATTTTTTTTTACTTTTTCCATAATTAAAAATAGTGCATTAAATTTGTACAATATCATTTCATTGTTTAATTAGTTCATTCTACTAATATGTATTTTTTGAAAAACATTGAAAAGGAGAATACAGAGACAAAGATGCAGATATTTTAGTAGTTATATCGTTTTTTTTTAATTCGGAAATTAATTAAAAATAAATAACAGGGGAAAGGAAGTCTTTCAAATAGAAAATTTGTATAATTCTATCAAATGTTCTATCATTAAAAACAATTAAAAGTTGTCCAATAGAAAAGTAATAATCCAATATAAAGTATTTCTAACGAGTTTATTATTTTATTCGATTTTCCTTTTATTTATCGAATGTATTACAAAAATATTACATCAATTTATAGAAAAAATTCATATTATGTTTTGTTACATTTCAGCTGTACAATTTGAAAACAAACATTAATTGTAATACAAAGTATTGTTACAATAAATCTAAAAGCTGTATTATATGCTTTTATCTATATAGGTATAAAATACAGTAGTATGACAAATATTTGAATCATAAATTTTACTTAATAAAGGTAACTGATATCCTTAAGTTTCAGACAAAAAATTTAGTAATACTTAATAAATAATAAAACTGAGAGACTTTAGTCTAGAGACTTTAATTTGAGGAGATCTCTTTTTATTTCAAAAAGTTTTTTTAATTTTTTTACATTTTATTGTAGCAGTCATTGGTATATACACAAATGTAAGAGCAGACCCCACAGAACTTTTTCCTAAAATAAAGAAAAATGATGCATAAATATAATATCAGAATGATATTTTAAATTAAATTGAAGTTAATTTTGTGTGGCCTAAACTTGTTCACAAATTTACAGATTTTAATTATTACTAAGCAACACTGAAGAAAAAATTATGTTTAAGTAGAATATGATAAATTATTCTATATTTAAATAATTAAACCGATTAATATAAAAGTAATAATTTGTACAATATGTGTGAGAAGTAGATTCTATATAAATAAAATATGATCATGCGCTTCATTTCATGAAGATAATTCTGTTTAGTTTAGTGAAAAGAGAAAAATTCTTATGAAACAAGAAATGTAATTAATATATATAAAATAAATAATTCAGCGCCATTTGTTTCAAAGTATGTTGAAATAGGAACGTTTACCTCATGCGCTTTACATTTCACTATTATTTATCAGTATTTAAATTTAAAATGTCTTAATGCAATGAATAGGAAGAGAAATCTCTTAAGAGAACATTTATTTTCTATGGAACGAAAATGTTTATAAAAAAAAAAGTGCATGCGTACAAAAAGAATTATATTTTTTTGAAAATAATATTGGAATCGAAAAGAAAATATTATAGATTTATTACCATTTAAAAGTATCCGCTATATCCAAGACCACCGTACCCATAACCTCCATATCCAAGATCATATCCGCCATATCCAAGACCATATCCTCCATATCCAAGACCATATCCGCCATAACCGAGTCCATATCCATCATAACCTAATCCATATCCATGACCCTGGGCCTTTCTGAAGTATCTGCTGCTGATTCCATGTCCGTGCCCATGGTGACTGTAGTGGGGAATGACATCGACGGATGCAACAGCAATGGCAACAAGGGCCAAGAGAATCTATAAAATTCATCAGTCGTAGAATCAATTCTATATTAATATTGATTAAGTATTTAAAAATGTGTTAATTCAGTAAAAGCTCATATATATTTATATATATATATATAGTCGAATTCTCTACAAACAAGAGATAAACATCTACCAATCACATTCGAAAAACACATAGACAGTAGGGAAATCACACAATGAAGGACACATGAGCAACCGAGATTAAAAATTATAAAATGGATGCTGCAGTACAATAAACATTGCTGACTTATGACAGCTAATATATAAAATAATTTATATAAAAGTGGGGTTGAACATGTTTTTTGGTCAGCCAACCTTCCCCATATATATACACATATATACAAGTACATGTAAAGAAAATGAATTACACTACTTTTACAATGATCCACTTAGCACTAATAATGTAAATTTTATATAGTCTACATGTGTATGAAATATTTATTTTCATAAATTCCTTAATATTCGAAGAAGTTGTAACTTTGTACGTATAGTTGAGAATATGTAGACTTGAGCATACAGAATTTTGGAAGACACACAAATTGACCATAATTTTTCTTCTTCAAGTAATTTTGCATAATTCTTTGTATTTTTCTTCTTATCAAATGTGTACTTTTTGAAAATAACTTTTTTTAAAGCATTTTATTTAGTTTTTGGAGTATGATTATAAAATTACATTTCACAGTGTAAGAGCTAATTATTGCTTGGTTTCAGAGTATCATATCTTATTATGGGAAATATATTTTAGTTTGAAAGTTTATCGTAGCATTCAATAAGCTATATCAAATAAAATAATTAAAGTTTCTAGTATTACACATAAAGATATACAAATACGTGAGAATATCTTAAATTATTCAAGTTATCTGAGTGAAAAGTGATAAAAAAGAACATAGAAAAAAGTTTAACTTACCACTGCCTTCATCATTTTGTTAGTCAAGTAGTTACAACTGTTAATACCAGCTATATGATCATTTGGATGAATAAAAGCCGCTTTTATACCATTTTGTTTTGCAATACTAATGAGGTATTTTCGTTATCAATGTCAAATTCCGGTTGAAGAGCTTCTTGCAAACGAAAGTGATTGTTTCATTTACTTTTTTTTCAGTAATGTGTTCTTTCATGTGTTACAAATCTTTACCGCTTGAGTTATAATCTGTTTGTTTTTCTTGGACTGATTGCTTCAGTAGAACTTTTTCCTTAAATATTTTTTTTGGAGTGAAGATTCTGTAAGATTTACTTAGAGATCTTTAAATTAATTTTTAGAAATTAATTTAAAGATCTCAAGATTAATCGTTTGTATCGTATCGCTTTCTTTGTGTGTTATAGGAAATTGAATTTTTTTTCATTTTTTTATTAATATCAGTTAAAACTACTGAAATTCAAAGTAGCAATTGCAGTATCGGTTATTTTTTGAATATGTAGTTCTTCTGTCTCACATTGTTTAGAAAAAATGTCTTTTTATATGTTTAAAAATAAAAATAGTTTTCTATTAATATTTGATTTATTGAAAATATTTAAAACAAAAAGAAAATCATTTAAACCAATTTATCTAATGGTAGGGTGAAAATTTAGAGCACATATCGTTTTTGAGCCTTTTTAACCCTTTATCTACCGCATTATGATTTGCTGCAGTTTTTTTCAAGCAATATTTCTTTTTTTTTTAATCGCAACATTGAAAATTAAGGGATTTACATAAACAAAATACTCAACTTTGGGAAATTTAATTAGTAAGAGCTAATTAATTAATTCAAGATATGCAACTGTAAAATTAATTATATGAACGGTTCACTTAAAATAAATAGTCAAATCGTTTTTTAAGGTCTTTATAAACATACAAAAAAAAAAAAAACCATTTGACATTAACTTTTTCGGAACAAAAATGACAATCTTCACAATCCGCTGAAAACGCCGTCAGCTGTAAACGCAATTTCTGCTATAAAACTATTAATCTTTTCCGCTAAAATAATTATCACAGGACCTGTGCTGCCATATATCTTGGAAGAGTGGATTTAAAAGAATATTCCTGCTATAAGTATCGTTACACTATTCGTAAAACAGATTATTCTATGCAATTTTAAAGTGAGTGTTACTTATAAGTACCGTCTGTAGATAAAGGGTTATAGAATAAAGAATATCTACAAATTTTAACGTTAAATTAACAATGTATTATCAAAATATTAATTAATTTTTATATCTTGAATTAAACATATCTTGAATTCATTAAGGTATATTGTGAGAATTCATTAAGATTTACATAATACACTCTAGTTTAACTAGAGTACATAAATTAAAATATGCTCTGTTATTATTCTTAATCCCTAGTTGGGCTATCTAAAGCTAGATAAACTCCATCAGTCCGTATATTTCCAAGAAATCCAAGAATGAAAGAGGCTTTAAGATCGCCTTGTCCTAGTTAAAATTCAAGCATTGTAAAATTTGGTCAGGCGTTGTTCCAGCAGCATTATACTTCGTACAGATTCTAAGAACTTTTAACCCTTGTTCAAAGGTAAGAGATTTCACGCATCTTCTGGCAAATAAAGATATGAAAGTCTGCTGGTCTCTATGATTTTCAAAGAGTGGTACTACTCCAGGGCGCTGTCATGGATACAAGATATGTTCAGTAGGAATTTTTCAGAGATTTCTTTGCTTTTTCTTACTATCGGAGAACACCTCGCTGAAAGTAGAAGACATATCAGGTCAGGGAGTGTCCAAAGAGACATCCTTTACCAGTGAGTCTGGTATCTCAATCCCAAGATTTACGACATGGATCGGAATCCAATAAATAAGGAATTCAAAGTATGCAGATCATTTGTCAATCAAACTTAAGATTCCAACCCTGTCGCCAACCTCCTTCTCCCTACTTAAATGTTTTATAGGAGAACAGCTATCAGCCCATATCTAAATATGTTTTTAGTATCAGGTTTACCAAGACAGTCAACATAGTTAAAAACCTTTTGAATAACCACTAGTTCTGATCTGAAACAGAACAAAAGTTGCAATTTCTGTACTTGAGAAAATGCAGAAATATTTTATTTAGTAGAACAGAAAAAGGAATAGTTGAATACATTATTTTATATATGTATATCTCAAAATGCTCCTATTATAAATCGTCGATAAACTTAAAACTCAGTTTTTAATGCTGATAACATATTTTGGTAAAACTAAATGAAATGAATCTTAAAAATTAGTTTCTCTTAAGAATTTACGCTTAGTAAAATATTCTTAGTACTCTTTAAATATCACAGTTAATTTACTCTTAGTAATCCTTACGTATCATAAGTAATTTACTCTTAGAAATCTTTAAGTATCTTCAGTAATTTACTCTTAGTAAAATATTTTCAGAAAATCATAAGAAAAGAATTGTTTATGTGAAGGAATCTTCATAAGAATTCCTCAGGAGTTTCAAAGACAGTAAATGATGATATGCTCGTATATTTGGAGGATTACATCTAGGAATTATCAATAATTACGTAATGAATGTGTGTGTGATATATCTGTTCCAAATTACAATCAAAATTAAATACTTTTCTTAAGAATTCAAATAAATATATAGTGTGAATGCGAAAATATTTATGAACTCTGTATATTTGAGATATTGAATGATATCAGAGCTTATACAGAAAATAAATCTATGAAGCATACAATTGATTTATCATGTTGGGAAAAAAGTACTTATTTATATTTATATGTGAACAACAATCTTTTAATATTCTCGAGCGTTAACTCAAAATGTTCCAATGAACTATAATTTAGTTCATTGCAATTACCTGAAGCTATCATGTTTTAATAAGCATAAGTATCATGTTTTCTTTACGGAAATTTTAGCAGTGTATATTACTAGTACTATTTATTATTGCATTTATCTTTTTTCTTCTATATTTTATAATTAGAATACTTCAAATAACCTTGCCTTTTTAGAGTATCAGATTTCAAAAATTTTATTAAATAATCATCATCAGACATGATCAGTATATTTTTAACATCTGATTTGGGATCATTTGGCCATTTAGGTAAATTGGAGAAAATATTGCATTTTTTTTAGCTATTTCTGACCATGGTAGGACTTGTTGCACATACATGAAACACATTTTATATGAGTTTGTGAACAGAAATAATAATACTAACCTGGCTATTTCAGCATGAATAATAAACATCATTCTCTATATTGAGTTTCCCGCAGTTCAAAGACACAATAACGATTTTTTGACTTTAAATACCGTTCATATAATAAAAAAATTTTACCTAGATTAAACTTTATTTATTCAATTTTATGTAACTATTCACCACACAACTGTAATACTACCCCATTTTTAATTGGGAAATCAATGGCTTGACTTATGATATAAATGTTTACAATTGGAAACACTACTCCATGAGTTTCTGCTCTAACAAGGGGAGGACGCTATTAAGGAAATTAATTGGGAAGAGACTTTGTGTAATATTAAGAATCCTTTATTGTGTTCAACCCTCAATGTAATTCCACCAAACGGCATTCAAGTCGGAGAAAATAGCCTTCAAAATTCATAATTAGCTGTTATACAATTAAGTTTTAATTGGTGTCAGAGATGAGGTGGCATAATTGGTAGAATACCTGTTTACCAAGCGCAGGCCAAAGTTCGAGCCACGCGATCAGATATTTATTTTTTAAATTAATTCAATTATTTTTACAATTAAATAAATTTATTTAAAAAAAGACTTGTTGCATATTTTATATAATTATAAAATAGTTAAATTAATAATATATAATATAAGCTACATATTATTTTTATTATATTAATTATAAAATATTTTTTATAAATAATTAATAACATATTTTATATATTATTATAATATTATATATATAATATTTTATTTATAATACATTATATTTCACATTATAAAACTGTTTGTAACTAATTTTTAATATAAAATATCATTTAATATTTATTATAGTATATTTTTGTAATAAATAACCTTTATTAATAACTATATTCATAAAATATGATATAAATATTTATATAATTGGAGTAACTATTTTACCTTTTAAAATACAAAATAATTATCTAAAATATCATTTAATATTTAATAAGCCTTTTTAATAAATTTATTTAAACATAAAAATAATTAAATGAATTTAAAAATTAATATAAAAACCAATTGCGCGACTCGAACCTGTACCTGCCGCGTGGTAAACAGGTACTTTACTAACTATACCACCTCATCGCTAACGCTAATTAAAACTTAAATATATATAAAAGCTAAGTATGAATTTCGAAGGCTATTTTCTCCGAATTGACTCACCATTCTGCGGAATTACATTGAGGTTTGAAAACCCTAAGTGGGTACACTATTACACAAAGTCTCGTCCCCAAATGAATTTCTTGTCGTGCCTTCCCCTTGTAAGACTAAGTTTGCTTATAAAACAAATTTTTTTTTATGGTTTAAATGATATTCTAATGAAGAAAGAATATTTTGCATTTTATGAAATGCACAGAGCACAATATGTCTTATACTTGAGATATTAAAAATTATTTTATTTGTGTGATTTATTTTACATTTTTACCGAATAATTATAATCCCTTGCATGATTTTTAAAACTATTATGTATTTTTAAAGTGTTTCTTGTTGTGACTAAAGTAGAAACGTAAAAATGTTTGGAGAAATTTTGTAATACATGGGTTCTTTATATGTGGAATGTTGATATAAATAATTGTTTGAATCATAGAAAAAAAGAAAGTAAATAAAAAAAATTCAAATATTCTAAAAATAATCTGAAAACAATTGTCAACTTTTGAATAAATTATTATCATCTTTGTATGATTATAGATTTAACGACTGACTTGTTTTTAGGCGATGCGTAATAAATTCGCCAAAACGAGTGTTTTTATACCACTTTGTTCCGCACCATTTGAGTTGTATTTGAATCATGGTTGTATACTAAGTTAAATAAAATGCTTAACAATTTTTTATCATGGTTACGATCTTCTTACCTCATATCAGATCTTTTAAAGTGTTATTTCTTGCATTTATGTAATATTTCATAATTTAATCTAGATAACATCTTCAGAATATTAGCGAATTATAGGATTTTATCATGCATGTTCTCCATTTTCTCTTATTTTTAAAGCTTTGTCATTGAAGATATTTTATTAAAGCATGATTTCTTAAAAAATATTTTTGTGCTATTTTACTTTTTAGAGAAAAATTAATGTAACATAGATAAAACAAGTAATTAAATTTACCAGACACACATACATTAAAATATAAGTACTTTATTTTCATCACCATACAATGTGTTGACTTTGTTGCTTATCAATATTTTGTTGGTATCTTGATTTGTATTGCTTTCAAACTTTTTTTTTCTAACTCCAATATTTCTTTTCAAGTAGGTTAAAAATATTCAGTCATGTATAAAATATTTTTCTCACTTTTTTATGTTTTGATCTTTTTAATCAATCAAACATTACTTAAAAGTGGAAATCAATTTATCTGAGTATCATCATCATTTACAGATCATAGTGAAGAAGCTGTAGCAAAATGAAAACTTAAAGCAAGTCCACCGTAGCTCAGAGTTGAAATTAGGAAAGGTTGCTATCACTTCAATTAAGTGCCTTCACATTTGGCCCTTCATTGTGGTTGAAAATTATGGAATCTGTCGTTCACCTCAAAGTACCATCATATACCAAATCAGTTACCACATAATTCAATTGTTGAGGACTTGATTCATCAAGAGAAAAGCAGAAGCCTTCATTTATGGTGTGCCCGAGAATGGAGTATACAGATCAATGGCAAGCAAGTTTTCGTGTACGATGTGCTCAAAGAGAGACACAACACACAACTCACTGTGGTGGAAACTTATGGAATCTATCTCCAATAGACCTTAAATACATATGGTGCCCTCCAATTTACATCATATCCAAAATTAGTCCTACATAATTCAATTGTTGAGGGTTTAACTCAGCAATGAAAAGCAAATGATCTCATTCATGAATGTGTCCAAGAATGGAGTATACAACTCCATGACAAGCAGGCCTTCTTGTACGATGTGCTCAAAGAGGGACTCAACACACAACTCTAGGTGTGAATAAACTGTGCTAAACGCCTATATAATTATTTTCTTGGAGATTTTTTTCCAGACTCAGTGGCAAGACTTAAGAAAGCTCTGTAGATGCTGTCTACCTATGTCGTCGAGCACTGAGTGCCAAGTAATGATCCTGTGTAGGTATCACTGTTCTCGAGTGGCATTGGCCTGGATTCTAGTAATTCACTCCTTTTTGGAACTGATTTTATAACCTGGTTACTACTTTCAGTATCGCTAGCTCGACTTCGATGATAAGTTTTAAGCTCAGTGGGTGAGCTCTTTCGAGAGTAACTAAATAAATAAATGTTCTTCTCCTTGAGACTGTCCAGTTTCAAACTTTCCAATTCCCTTCCTCTCACCGAATCATTTAAAATTTACGAGACTTTCTCATTGAAAACAGTCAAAGTTGTATGGTTTAACACAATATTTACATCACTGCAAGCAATATCCCAAATGTTAAAAGGGTAAGATTTTAAGTTGGAATACAAATTACCTCTGAGCATCATTTATCCCAATCTAGAGGCTAATATTCGGGCTATTCACACCACACACACACTCTTCAAAATACATAAGTTACGAATATTTATTTCATTGGTGTCTATGATAATGTATGGGCAGAACCTGCTCTTGGTCTTAATTTGAGGATGTCTGTACAGTTGTGTATTAGAAAAATATGGATGATATGGGAATGTTTATGCATAATAGGTATGTATATTATGGCAAGGGGTATGAGGAGTTATGGGTATATATACATGGTATTGTGTATGTGTGTGTTTCATAACATTTGTTACTTAAATTTCCCTCCACTTTTTATGTTCTATTTTTATACGTGAAATAATGGTTTACTGTAGTATTTTTTATACAGGAATATTTTTTTTTATTTTCAAATAAAAATTGTTTTCAAAAATTTTGAGGCATTATAACTCTTAAGTTTCTGTTTTTTTTTGAAATTTTGCTTTAAGAATTTTTTGTATAAGTATATATTATTCTCAGTATATCACCATTAAATCCTTTTTGTTTAGCAGGTTTAAAATAATTTTTTTTCCTTCAGAGTCCATTATTTAATCTACATCCAACCAAGAAAAATGGCTGATTTACTAAAAATTTAAAAAATGTGGTGTAATTAGTTCTTTTTGTAATATCAAACAAACATCATAAGAAATAAATCAAAACACAGTCTGACTACCTTTTTCAAATTCAAGAACAAAATTTCTAAATTTATACCTTTTTTGTAATATATTTCGTGTATTCTAGGAATCTTCTGTATCTTTAAAAACAAATCAAACTTTATCTTAATAGTTATTCAAACACACGCACACGCTCAGTACATACAAAGTACATATATGGCGTAAGCACACATAAATAATTACTTATCAATATGAATAAAAAAATTAATGTTAGGAATAATAACAAAGGCAAATTTATATTTAGTTTAAAAAGGAAAAATGGAATAAAATAAGAAACAAAATAAATAAAAAATACCAGAAAAAAATAAGTAAAGAATAGAGTTTATTTTAGAAAGATAAAGTTCTCATTAAATGCTTGAACATTGCAATGTCTTCTGAGAAATCATATCTAGAACAGCTTAAACTCATTAAATAATTTTTAAAAACCATGATTTATAAACAAAAATGAAATGTATATTTTAATTCTCTTTATTTTTTAAGTTACATTGAAGATTTACATTTCATTTTGATCCATTTCGTGAATCCTATTGTTTTCTCTTCTTATTCGTTTTTCAATGTCTTAAATTTCCTAAAAGATAAAATGAAATAAATAATATTAAAATATAACACCCAAACATACATTGTCCCTCCATCAATAAATAATCAGCACTACAGATACATTGAATGCCTTGGGCAAGGTGACGATTACATTAAAAATGCACAGGAAAATGTTTCTATTGGTTGAAAAACCCTTCGAATCATTCTGTATTTATTTAAAAATAAATCAGAGTAGATGAAATAATAACAACTGATACGTATTTGCTTAAGCTAAAATATTAAAGTAATTAAAGCCCTTTGAATATTTGAAAAATAATTAATATTTAGTGTTAATATGGAATTAGAGAGAACTGTTTAGACAATGTAGTAATTGATAAGCATTTAATTCTTAAATATGAAATTTTTAATATTTATTGTATTTATCATTTTAACTTTATGAATGAATTAGGAATTATCACCAATCATCAAATTCTTCACCACATTTTTGACTTATTTGGTTCATAAATAATTGTAAAATTATGTACCAAAATAAAAAATATTCTTACCTCATAATCATTCGAATAATAGAAATTTTCTGTCTTGAACCATAATTCCAAAAAAAGAATTTAAATAAGATTTTCATAATAATAATCAATATATTTAAAAAAAGATTCCACTAAAAATTAATAAACTCTAAAAGAAAAGGTGTAATCTTTCAGTTTGTGAGGTTTTTTCTTTCTTGAAACTAACTTAGGGTTTTCTCTTTACGTCTTGACTAGTTTCTACTTCCAACTTTTTAAAGAGGAAACGTGATGTGTTAATGAAAGAGGTTATACAAAGCTAATTAATTTGAGTTAAGGAAAGAGGATTGCAAATAGAATTGCTAATATACATTAAGAATTATGGAATTCATTCCTATTAATTCTAATTTTTCATTTTGAGGGACATTTAAGGTTTATCCAGGCTCCAACTAAATATTATAACGAGTTTTTATTGGTCGGCGACCTTACTGATTCTGTAAAATAAGAGTGCGTTTGCTTGTTTGAAATTGGTTTGTGAATGTTGATCTTTCCCATCTTCCATTGATTAAAATTTAATTAAAAAGTGCATTTTTAGCTATATTTCTGCTTAATTTATTATGGCTGAGACTCCTAAAATCGAGTTGGATTGGAGCAGAAACCAGGAACCAAATTCTTGGAGTTACCAACTCATACTTAAAGCAGTGTGCCTTTAAACTTTCACTGTTTGTGACCCAATTTTCAATCATAATTTTCATAGCATTCTCCTCCATACAATAACAATTTATTGCATTCAATAATAATGTACTTCGACGCTAAAAATACAATGTGACTTTAATTATAAACCATACAAATTATCAAGATAAGTATTAAATTCTGTATATAATTTTATATATGACAAGTCCATGGAAGCACTAGTAGTTATTAAACTTTTTAACTTTTGTATTGTTAAATTAATTATCAAATACATTGTGCCAAACCGATATATTTATAAGAGTATTATATCAGTGTAAATGCATATTTTATTGTTTACATGTCAGAATGTATTTTGTTTTGCTTCCTTTTAGTAAATTAATAATTTTTTAATCTTTTATCTTTTGAAACCTCTTTCGATATTAGCAAACCTCCTAAGGGATGCCCCTAAGTTTGAGAAATGCTGACTTAAAAATATCAATAAAAAGACAGTCAATTTAAAGATGTTTTAGATACCTTTCACCGAATTAATTTTTAGAAGCACATCCAAGAAGTATATTATATTAACAGAAATCTATTAATAGTTTTAATACTTTTCAACAGCTTCATATCTCGCTAATGTAAACTTTAATTCCCTCACAGTAAAAAATAAGCCTGTATTAAACTGACAAACAGTAAACAGAAAGAAAATGGACAAATTAATAAAAAAAATTGAAATCAAAATAATTAACCTATTTTTTATCCTTTCAAAAACAAGTAAAAACTGTATTAGGCAAAAAAAAAACATATGTAGTTACAAGCAGGAAACGTGTTTTATCAGAAGTTGCATTTATCTATAAATGCCATAATTCTATTTAAAAACTATTTTATTATTTGAAATTATTAAAATGTACACAATATTTTAATAGTTACATGCTTATAAAATTTATAATTTTGAATTAAATTTGAGGATAGAGAAGGAAAGGTTCTAAGATAACTTTGATATGCAAAAATTTATATATACACTAAATTTGATTTTTTTTCGATATACTTCATCCGTTTAAGAATTAGAGTTAATTCTTCGTTTTGTGAATGTATACAGAATTTCAGAAGATATCTCACAAAGTGCCATATTTCTTACACAATTTTTTACAGCTCTCACAAATCTAATTTATAACATATTTTTAATGCACTTGTTAAAATATTGACACAGTTATTATTTTTATATTCCTTCAGATCACGTAAAAAAAAAACATAAATCATGCAAGATTTTAAATGTGGAAATGTGTATAGAACCATTCTAATGTGTGTACGGAAATATAATTATGAAATTTTGAATATTAATACTATTAAGATATACAATACGAGTATAAATCAATGGAAATAATTTTATGCTACATAACTTACTATAATTCTCTATACCCTTTTTAAATACCCAAGGTATTTGGAAAAATTATGATAATGTTCAATTATGCTTTAGAATAAGGTTTTGACTTGATTGTTGTGTGAACGAAAGTAGTTCCTAGAAATTATTTAATTCATTTGTAGTTTTCATTAAGTAGTATTTCATTAAGAAAATCAAACTGAATTGTGTTTTCCCCTTTTTTATGATTTGACTTACTTATATGTAAAAATTAATGAAATTTATCTTTTTAAAAAAGAATTATTATTCTGTGTAAAATACAAAAATAGTCGTGAAATTTAAAAACTTAAACTTATAAAAAATATTTTTCCGAGAAATTAAATCTTTAAAACGGCATTTAAAAGATTTATAACTTTTAAATTTAATTAAATAATATAGACATTATTATTCTTTAAATGTGTAGAGGAAACTTACGAATAAAAGTACTGAAACTCAAAATAATTGTACTGAAATAACAGCTGTTCTCTCTCTTACCATTATGAGTGATATCATGGTTTATGTTTATGGAATATTTTAATACGTCACTAATCGACAAGAAGTTATATTGAATGCAAAAAGAGAATCAGTCAAAGTAGCTTATAATAAATTTCAAATCACAATAAGTAAAGGAAGTTTTGAATATTTATTTAGCAAACAATTTTCAACATATTTAGTTATTATTTTTTAATGAAATTAGAAATGATTCTTGATTGTTCTCCTAATCTATTGCATGATTTCTTCTTGTATTCCTTAAGGCTTTCAAAAATTCTAAATGGAAAAAAAGGGATATATATTAGTCTAATACACGCATAAACTAATTTTTAATCACATAATAATTCTTCTGAATATTTATAAAATTCAATAAAAGTTACGATTAACAAATCATAAATAATTTTAAAATGAAAAAAATTAAGATTAGTTTTTATACATATTTCCTAAAATTTTACATAAAATAATCCCATTTTTTTTTTTTAAATAATGCTTAACTTAGCGCATGTTAAAAGTTAAATAAAAATTGTGGGAAATATATATTACTGCAAATTGTAGTGCTTTGGATTTCTCAAGAGAGTTGTCACAGATCTTGCTTAACACATACATATTATTTCTTACGAAATATAACTTTATGATTAACTATACGACATATTTATCCCTTTGTGTTTCAATGTTCCAATACGTGGAATATTTAAATTCACTAACAGTTGAAACCGTTAACCACTATAAATGAATAAAAATGCATGTACAATTTACTTTGAACTATATGTTATAATCATAGATGTTAGCCAAATATATTTATATAAAAATATTAATTATTATTTTTTTACAATACAATTGTGCCCTACTCTGGTTTTATACATCCCTGGTTTTGCAACAGATTTTGTACATACATTTTATACTCAAAAAATAGCTTGACTAAAAACTTCATGTTATTTAGTTACCTTTACTCTAAACTAATTACTCCATACAATTTTTATTTTTATAAGTAAAGCACATGCACAATCATCGAATAAAGTTGGGTGTTCTACCAAGTATAGAAACAAACATGCAACACTACAAAAATTACCTGCGAAATTCTTTAGGCCTACATAAATAACTCCTTTTTTTTTTTTTTGTTGAAATTCCAACTTTTAAGGCTAGGAAAACGCAAAGGGTTAAAACCCTTACAAAAAGGGGAACTATTAATGTTTTTATTTGAATGACATCTATTATATAAAAATAAAGAATTATTTCGAGATATTTACCATTTAAAAGTATCTTCCGAATCCAAGACCACCGAACCCATATCTTCCGTATCCAAGTCTACTGTATCCATAGCCATCATAAATAATATCACGATGTCCATTAGCAGGATATCCGTAATCTCTCAATCCAAGGCCATAGCCACCGTATCCGAGACCAGCATCATCGTAGATAAAG
>BMAV01027060.1:0-24661 GCA_019973955.1 Trichonephila inaurata madagascariensis
CAAGGCCTCGGAACATGGTGTAGTTGTACTCTACGCACCATTCTCTCTCTCTCTCTCTCTGTATGTATCTACATTTTTTGTGTCTGGTGAATTACAATTTCTTCCTGCTTTAGCCCTGAAGGTTCTAGTACTTCTTCACTTTTTATTTTACTATATATATATATCCTGCCTCCATTTTAAAATTTTCGGTTAAAATATTATTTTTAAAATAGATCACCACAAAATATCTCAAGGGTTGACAAAGAAACTTAATGTAAGCGTCAACCAAAAGCGTTTCGGCACAATATAAAGGTTGTCGAACTAAACAAATTATCAAATATTGGCACGCACCTTATACTTCATTTTAATCAAGCTTTTAACATTTTAACAGTCGAACTGCCTTTGAATGTGGAAGCTGCGTTGCCATCAATAACATTCTAGTAACGACTGAAACGATTAAATGAATCTCTGTGGCGCCACCACTCATTTATTACTTGTAGGTGGCGCTTCCATTCTCTCACCATATTGCACATCAGGAATGGGCATTAAGTCGTTCGCGATCGACCGGTGGATCGCCAAGACATTTTGAGGTGACCGCCTCTACTGAGACCTAAAACTAATATATAAAAGAAAACAGATTTATGGAACACCGACACCAGCTAGACTGGAGAATCGGCTTTTCCCAATTAATAAGACTATGTTTACTGTTACAAATGATTCTATAAATGTGTAGATGACACATGTGCCTTCATTGAAAGCCTCACAATAATGCATAAAACGTTCACTGCTGCTGTAGGGAAAAAAGTGATCACTGCGATACCTGCCGAAAAATGAATTTTTCCCCAGACGCAGACCGAAGGGAGAATAGTGTTGATAATCAGATCTTCCCGCACTTTCACGAGATTGGGTTCTCGTCTTGATATCATGTCCCACGATGGTGCGGGACTAGGTAGCGACAAATTAAGTACATACGTCGATTTCAGATTCATCGGTTTATGTATACTCAACGCTCTACGGCAGTGCTTCTCAAACTTTCAATATACGCGACCCACTATTCAATCATCATTTTCATCGCGCCCCCTCCATACAATAACAATGTATTCAATTCAATAATACTATACTTTGACACTAAAGCTACAATACGACTTTAACCTCTTATGTGCCCCAACGTGTATAAACGTCTCACTCTGCCAAAGCATTAATTTTCTGGACGTATATATACGTCTGTCCAAAGTACGATCTTTTCTGTGCATTGCTATCCCTAAAATTATTCCGAGGGCTTTGAAATGCAATAAAAGGACCTTGACAGTGTTAGAGAAGGAATTACTTATTTCAGAGGATTTTTGTTTCTTTACTTTTTTCCTCCTTCCTCACAAAAACATCAAAATACGCTCGTCTACGTGGTAAACGGTGGCATTGGGGAGCGAATTGCGTAACTTTTGATTGGCAGTTAAGGAATTAATTATAAATCGTACAAATTATCAAGATAAGTGTGAATACAAGTCCATGGGGTTAATGATAATTATCAAACTTGTTCATAATTTAGTATTGTTAAATTAATAATAAAATATACATTGTACAGTACTGATACATTTATAAGAGTATTATATCAGTGTAAATTTGCATTCTATATTTTTATTATATCAAAAATATTTTTGTTTGCTTCTTTCTAGTTAATAATTTTTTGAATAACCTTTTGCGATTTTTAAACAGGCTCGCGCCCCCTTTGGGCCCAGTCCTCGCGCCTCACGTTTAAAAACGCTGCTCTACGGTCTGAATTAGTCATGTTATTTAAGCGTTAAAAATGACAATTTTGTGTTACTTTTTTTTTTGTAGAAAAAATAGTAATCTGTCATCTTTTAAAAAGGGGGTAAAAAGTCGAAACAAATGTCAAGAAAAAAAAACCATACAATTTTAATATAGAATAGCCACACCTACGCCAATGGGTGACAGCACCACCCTAAAAGCATTAGAAGTAGCCCGTACCTCCGAAAAGTCTGCCCCCCCCGCTGTACATAGTTTACCATTCACTGCGCCACCATTCTGCCATACTGTAAGTCAAGGGTGTCAAACTCAAAGGCTAAGTTGGGTCAAAAGAACAAGTTTTAACTTGACAGTGGGCCACAAGAAAAATCAATCTTCATAGAAACGTAGTTTATTTCGAATAATGCATTAGAATAAGCATAAATATAAAAGAACAAGAAAATTTAATGTTTGCGTCCTGATACTTGATATTTTTCTCACTGCTATATTTCCTTTTTTGGCAGAATTTTTTGATATTTTATTATATATTGCTGTGTGCTGATATACTAGCGGGGCCCGGGGAAAGAATGTTCGTTGAGGGCCGCATTTAAACCCTGTAAGTAGTTTCTTACTTAAGTAGTTACTACTAGGGAAACCGCCTCCCTAAAGTGAGTTTCTTTGTTGTCCGCGGAGCTAGGGGTTTAGGGGGTTACAAAAGGAATAGACATTTTTAACTTAATAACTTTATTAAGAATAAAAACTAAGTTCAACAATTTGATAAAATTATATATATGCGAGAATCTACTTTGAATAAAGTAATAGTTAAACCGAATCGCGTAACCGGAAACCCCATCAAAAAAAATCCCAATCTCATTCTAATAATATTACAAGTCCTAATATCAAATAATCAATCCCACCTTAACCCCGTTTTAGTTTCAATCTTATGAAGAGGGGTCTGGGGTGGTGGGGATTTCCCCTTTACCAATCTTTCTCTTCGGGAACTTCCCCAATTTGGTTTTCAAATTTGTGATATGGTCGATCGACCATATTGAAAATTTTACGGGGTTTGAGGGGGTGGGGATTCTCAAAAAGATGAGACATTTTATAATTTTAATATGACTTTTTATTAAGGTTTAACTTAAATTACTTATATATCGAACAAATTTAAATTTACTTGAGAAAAAACCAAAAACACGTAGCCGTAGTTAACACAGATGCGAAATTTGGGATCACTTATTATATAATTATATTATATGCGCCTCCCTTCAATCTTAATAATATATTCGCATTCAGAATATAATCTTCCTACCGAATTCTAAACAAGGGTCCAATCCCCCCGATTTCATCTGCTCGAGACAATGGATGTACCTTGAATTACTGGCGGTTTTCCCCGTGATTTTTGAGTGGCCGTCAAATTACGCTTCTACCCTTTTTTAACAAACTTTCAAATTGATCACGCTTACTAAAAACTTCATCTATGCCGTTTCATTTTTGGTTTTGGGGTTAAAAAAAGTTTTTCCCATTAATCGTGGCCGTCAAAGCACGAGGTTATGTTAGAAAAAAGGAGGGTGAGCCGTCACAAATTTCGCTTATATTACTTTCACACATAACTTTACCCAAATTGCCAAAAGACTTACGAAATTTTGTTATTTGCTTCTTATTTCCCTTTCCGCTTCACTTTTTGCTTCTTGGTTTTGATTGGAAAAGAGTTGCCATTACTCTTGGCCCCCAAAGAACCCAGAGGTCATGTTAAAGAAAAGACGCGTGAGTCCGTCTCAACTATTTCTCTTTTAGTAGTTTTGCATTTATGTTGATTTGAATATAATAAATTTGCTTAACTTTCCTAGCTCGGTTGTTTGATTTAACTGAGTATGTGGACCGGTACGCCACAAATCGAAGTATTTTATAATTAATTAATTAAGAAAATCCGTTATGATAATGCATGCATGCCATGAAAATCATTTAAGTGGGATAAATTCGAAATTAGATTTCTAAAAAAATTGGAAAATCCATTGAAACTTTATAATCTAAATTTACCTTGATTCATCCTCATGAAGTATGTTCTCTCTTCTCTATAAACATATTGTTTTGTTTTTTTTTTTGATAAATTTTAGCTCACCAGTAATCACCATTCGAAGGTAAGAACTCATTTTTTCCCTTCCAAATCGACATAAATTTAAATTCCATCTGCATAAATTTGCCTTTGAGTTACGCGCAGACAGCTAAATAATTTACAAACTTGAAGACTAGTAAGTTATTTTTAAATGAAAAATCTATATTCACCCCTTCTTTTTTTCATTTTTCCATCATTGTTACTGTAAGTGCAGTGCGAAGCAATATTGCTATCCCCCTCGGTACTCTAAAATAAATTATCGAATAAATTACCTTCTTATTGATTGGTTCAAACGGTTTCAGAAAAAAAAAACTCGAGAAGATTCCCCCCTCATTTTCTACAAATGCGCTTGCTTCAAAAAGTAATGGGTTCAACAGGAATCTACTCTGATTTCATTTTTGAATGAAGGAGATATTAGTGTTGAAATGAAAATAATAACACTAAAAAATTTTATGAAAAAAAAAGTTATTTACGGTAAAGTTTTCGCGTGTAATAGACATATGGTGGATAAAATTTCGAGCTTTTCCTTCCAAAGTCTTCTAATTTTTTTTAGGTTATCACTTGATATTTTTTAAGATTTTTGCCTATTTAGCCTTACCCTGTTTTCTATAAACATCTGTAGGTTCTTTAACCCTTAACTTTGCACTGTTGCATTTCTGTAACATATGATTTATTTTAATTTAACAGACTCAATATTTTTAATTACCTACAAATCATTTTATCTGAGAAAAACAGATGACTGAAACAGAAATACGCTAATTTTGTCACTAGATGGAAGTACATTTTTTTTTTCAGAAATCACTAACAATTATAAAAATCTCTGATGCCTCAAGAACTGTGTTTTTTGCTATACAAAAAGAATCCATTATATTTTATATTTCCTCTTCTTTATTGACAGAAATAAATTACCAGGTAGAAATTTAAACATTTTATGATGAATAATAAAATCCTCATACAAAAAAAGTTTTGTGATTTATAGCACTACTGCGCAATGTTGCACTTCTACAACGAACAAAAAAATGACTGAAGTCAATTTAAAACTACTTGAATTTTTCATATTTTCCCCTTTTTATTATTACTTGATATAATTTTATATGATATAATTTGAAACATTATAATATTTTTCATAGAAATTTAAAAATTGCAGAGAGTTAAGGATTAAAAGATTTTAATAGCCCAAAAAATTACGTTTTCTTTTAAAACAAACTTATTTAAGTCAATTTCTATTTTAACACTATTTTCATTCAGACCGGGAGGTAAAGACGGTGAGAATTGCTTAGCTACTAGAAACATGAAGATTAAAAATATGTTACAAAATAAACGTGTAATATATATTCCTACTACGGAAATTCAATTTCCAACTTCCGGCTTAACAAACGTACCACCGTATAATGCACACCGGTTGGGGATCAACACGGACCCCCCCTTTTTAACGAAAAAATCTAAAATATTAGTGTACATTGCTCTTATGTTTTGAAGTCATTTATTCGAGGTATTATCCCAGGGTTTTGAAAAAATAGTATTCTTTCTAGAACTATTACTGTTTAAATTCATAAGGCAAGTCATTTCATTTAAATAAACAGTATTCCAATACATGTAGGATAAAAAGTTTTTCTTTTGCTTATCTCTTTTGTTGTTTTAAAGTCATCGTTTTTATACCCGGCGTATATACGCACCCTTATGTTTCGATCTTATTTTTCTGTGTTAAAAGTGCTCGTTATACGCCGTAATTTGGGTAGTTTTAATTATAATTTATTTATATATATATTATCTATTTATATATATATATATATATATATATATATATTATTTATAACTCTATTTATATATATATTTATTTATATATATTTATTTATATATATTAGAATTTATTTATACATATTATATATATATCTATTATTTATATATATTATCTATCTATTTATATATTATTATCCAAGTCGGCGATAACTTACGAAAACATAATAGTTTTCTATTTTGGTCACATATTGGTTTTCTGTTCTTGGTCTTCGGTTCCAAAATTTAAGCTTTCTCTGTTTTGTAGGATATTAAATCTGTCCGTAATTTCTTTTATTACACACACACACAAACATATATATATATATATATATATATAGTATACCACACAGAAAGATTTCCCTAGAGATTCCAGGGTCGAGAAAGTCCACCATTCTTGTGCCATACTCCTTTTTTATTTTGTGATTTTGGGGAACAAAAACAGTAAAAAACTAGTATTGAATAGTAAATTAGTAGTGCTCGTGAGTCATTAGCAACAAATATTTAATTAAATTCTACATACTATATACTTAAAAGGGTATAATGAATCCCGGAAAAATCAAAGGCTTTGAGAGTTCAGACCCTAGGACACCCTTGTGTGCGCCACTATATATATATATATATATATATATATATAGATAGATATAGATAGATAGATAGATAGATAGATAGATAGATAGATAGATAGATAGATAGATAGATATATAGATAGATAGATAGATAGATAGATAGATAGATAGATGAGTAGATAGATAGATAGATGAGTGGATTACGACATGTGGTGTCTAAGGGATTGGATGAAGATGATATTGTTCTTTACCAAAAGCACTACTGTTTAATGGTGAACCAATGATGGGGACGACTTACAATTAAACATAAAAATATAAACACGACATAAATTAGGCTCAAAATGTATTTGAAACCAAATTTGTTGCGCAGTTTTCAGAAAAGAGCAAGTAGTGACCTCACTCGTCACAATTTCCCCGGTTGTTACTTTTCCTAATATCAGCAGGAGAACTTGGCAGCCGGTATTTACCAGTAGGACGAGAAGATACCAACGCAGTCTCGTACCATCTCGTCCACTTTCAACTCATAAAATCTACTCACTCTACTACTACTCGGGGGGTGGTTCACGACGCCAGTGCCCTCTGTAAGATAACTTCCGCATATACATATATCGTTTTTTACTGTAGATCGTGTTTAAATGCAGGTAAAGTGCAAGCCTCTACAAGGCGAATTTTTTCGGTGTAAATTGCTTAATTTATTCTAGAACTCACCAGCAATTACAACAGGTTTTCACAACAGAAAAAAATTAGCATTAGTGCAAAATTCCACAAAAGCACAAATTCAAAAGGAGCAATGCAGCATTATTATAAATCCTAGTCACAATATTACATAAGGCAATTGAAACGCACATTCACTGTCAAGCTTTTCACTCCCTCATATTGCTTCCCTGCATCGGCTGTAAATAGGCTATAAATAAACTTTCGCGGAAAGCACTTCTGACGTGTTGGCTTAAATAATCAAACTAGAAACTTCCGGATCTTTGTTGCCAAATTTAGCGACAAGTATATCCTACTAGATCAGTGCTCCGCAACCTTTTTATCGCTGCGGACCGGTCAACGTTTGATAATTTTTACCGCGGCCCACTGAGGTGGGACACGTTGATTGTTTATATTTTAGATTGTTTTGATTAGGGCAATTTTGAGTTAGTTACATTTAAATATGCCTTCAGAATAAAATATAGTTACACCAAGTGATTTAACGTGGAATATAAAGTGATTTCCTTGGAAAGTTGCGCAAATCCGAGAGAATAGTTGAATGTTCTTTAGGCGGCCCGGCACCCAAATTTTGATCCACGGACCCAGTATCCGGTCCGCGGACGAAGGGTTGCGGATCACTGTACTAAGATCACATTTCTCCTATTTAGTTAGTATTATTGAAGAGTAATCCTTTCTTACGTCATCTCCCCCTTACAAACGATCTTTACGGTAGCACAAAACCCTTTTCGGCAGTGAAACAAAGTTCACGCGTACCGCAACAATATACTTGTGGGTATATGTGTGTGTATATATATATATTTATGAAAGATTTGTTTAATATTGCTGGTGAGTAGTAATGATAACTGTAGTAATCCTGTAAAGACGTGGCAAGTGGTAATGATATTGTAACGAAAAGGATAGGGCTGGCAATTGTGGTGATTATTACTGTAAGATTGATGCATTATTTATGATATTTGTTGTTACATACTGATGAGGTTAACGAGGCCGTCTTGTGATTATTTTAATCCATTTTATTCCACATCTTGAAACACTTAATCATGTTAAACATAAAACATAAAGCATGGAATGGACGACAAGAACAAAGAAAACGAATACACAATGCGTTGCAATCGACTACATGGTGAAAAGACAAAGACAGAAGAATAGCGGGATTTCCAAAGATCTCATTATTTATACACAGCGGAAAATCACATGATTTGGGTGGATGGATGGATGTAGTTCCAAATCTCCCCGTTAGGCGGGTGGTAGCTAGTTAAAATAATTAAACGGTTGTCCTGAAGGACTGGATCATTGATAAATGAAAAGCTATTAAAGATTAAATTACTGGGAATTATTACACACACACACACACATATATATAAGTTCTGGGAACTTCTGGTACTTCACCTTCTCAATATGTAATTTTCTTTCTTTCTTTACTACTGTTAATGAGATTTTTTTTTTTTCGTAAGTCGAGGACTAAGTGTATAACACCAAATATTCCTAATTGTCAAAATGCTGTTCGAAGGAAATAATTTATTATATATATTTTACAAGACTAATAATTATTTTGCTACATGAAAGTCTTGAGTAAACATTGGCGGTTTTCCAAGCCTAGAAGTTTTTCTAAGAACTCTTTAAGCTATAATATTTTTTTCAACATTTCGTGCAACCTTGATGCTGCTTTTCATGCCCCATTTCTGTCCTTAGAGACCCCTTTACTGTGTAATAAAAAGCATCGTAGACGGTGATAAAACTGTCGTTAAGGATATTTCCCAGTAAAAGTTCGCAATTTTCAACTGTTTTCAATTTTTTGTTGAATATATTCATACGAAATATTTTCGTATTCAAAACGTAACGCAGTAATTCACAGTACACAGTGTTACGTATTTTTATTTCTCTCATCGAATATTATAAGGATACCTTCAATTTACAAAAATATTCAAATCACGGGTAGGGGACTGTATATATTACTTATATTTTACAAGAGTTTTGTGTAAAGTAAGTGGTCTCTCTTGCGGCTAAACTTCCTATTTATATTAATGTACAATATAAATTTACTGACTGACATTTTACTTTTGAAACTGATTCTACCGCTTCTCAAATCACTAAAAGATTCGTGTTTCTTCTAAATATATCTCCGAGGTATTAAGTACTGTGCTTTATTCTTTGAATATTCTATTTTCGTTGGGACTAGAGTTTATACTATTTTTAAATTTACTTATCTTTATGCAAGAAAAACTAAAATTTGAGTCTCGGAGCTTATAAAAAAATACATACAATTCAAAATACTTGTGAAGAATTCTCTTGTGATCGTATAACATCAGATGCTGCTACAATTAAATTATACAAGATAAACAATGAATTGAATAAAATTAAGGTATCCGACTATACGTTCGGAAACTTAATGTTGGCCGCGGTCGCCCAGTGGTCAAGGTAACGGGCTCATTGCTGGCGTGTCATGAGTTCGAACCTGGTACCGCTGAAAACCCGCCTTGTAGGGGAGCGATGCACGTTAAATCTGTCAATAGCTCAAATGTCCTCCCGTTGGTGTGGTAGCTAGAAATGGGGTTTCCAGCTCGTATTGTCTTCACTGTTCGGCGGAAGTCAGCCTGATGTGGGCATTACGGTGAATATGGGCTTTAAAACTAACGGGCTGACAACATAATGGAACACCGGAACTCGCGCGGGATAAACCACAGGCCCCGGCAGAACGGTTGAGGACAGCGGGCGCTTTCGTGCTGGATATTTCGCCGGTTACTCGCCGGGGCGACGCAGGTGGCACGGTGCGCAGGATGCGGGGCGAGGAAACTAACTTTTGGAAATAAAAATGTTTTATTTTTTATGTATTTTGAATTGTTTGATAATAAATGCATCATTTGATATTATTATATTTGTTATTTGCAACATATTATTATATTGCTGTTATTATTATGTTTGTATTTTACGTTTTGCTTTAAACCAATTTTAAAAGTGTTTTTTTAAATTTTAGTTCTGTAAGTAAAAGTAAGAGTACATATTCTGTATTGATTAATAATTTATAATAAATATTGTTGACCTTTTCCTACCTCACCACACCTACGACACTGGACATTGGCGCACACGAGAATTTTTCAGAGGAGGTCGGGGGCATGGTCGGAGTCGAAAGTCTACCATTCTGGTGTCACACCACATTACGCTCCCAAACATATTTTTTAATTTTGCAGATTGTGGGGAACAAAAAACAGTAAAAAATAGATTACTATAAATAAATACTCAGCATTAAATAATAAAAAAAACTATTAATAACAAATACTTAATTAAGTTTTACGTACTGTATACATGGGAATAAAATCAATCGGTAAAAAAAAAATCAAGGATTGTGGGGGAGGATCCGGACCAGCGCCTCCCCCTCCTTGTGTGCGCCACTGACATTGGGTGGACCGCAACAGCTTGAAAAATTTGGAAGTACACCGTACGGTTACCGAAAGCTGGCCACAACCGATTTGCCCGTACGCTGTATGGGTACTAATATTTTTTCTTTCTATCTTTTATTTGCACGCATTTTTAATTCTTATAGTGAGATTATTAGTGCTAGTGTGTTTTTAAAAGATGCAGTTGGAACCATGGTACAGATATGCTTCTCTTCCGTGCTTTCCTTTTAGAGGAAGACGGAATTTTTTCTCTGAAAGCAGGAATTTAGATTTTTGAAAATATTCAATAAAGAATACTGATTGGCCAGGCAATGTGCAGAGTTTGTTGCTTGAAAAGACATAAAAATGGAAAGATAATCCAAAAAAGCAGAATATTTTCTCTGCCGCTATTGCAACGTACGACTTAGTATTACATAGTACAAATTATGTGTGCATATATTGGTAAGTGCAAAGCGTTCTCTCCGTTTTTATTACCTGTAAAGAGCAAATAAACGCAAAATGAACATTACCTATGATTGTGCATTGTTCCCATTGACCTCTTGCAATCGTTCTGGAAGGAGTATCGGATCGTGGCTGGTCTTGTCACGACTTCGAGCCCAGTCTCACTAAAACCGCTGTGTAGAGGGGGAGCGATGCACGTTAAATCTGTCGAGAGCTAAAACGTCCTCCCGTTGGTGTGTGGTAGTTAGGAGAGGGGGTGCCAGCTCAGGTGTCGTCCACGTCACTTGACCATGGTTCAAAATGACGTGATCCGTCACCAAAAGCCCTTGTGTAGCTGAGCAGTGCGATGTTAATATTCACTCATTCACTCACTTTCTGGTAGGACACGAATCCCACGGTGGTAAAATTCTGGTGGTTTCAAGTAAAAAAGTATCTTGGATGGTAGTTTTCACAGCATCAAGATCATCGAAGATTTTGTGACAGAAAAGGCGTTGTTCAACAAGAAGTAGATTATATTTTATTGGTGCCAAGTCAGGAGAAAAGGAAAGGTGAGGTAAAATCCCTGAACTAAAAACCAGTAACTTTTGGTGAGTGAGAACAGCAGCATGTGGAATGGCGTTATCGTGGTGAAGGATAACATTGAGAGAGAGAAATTGATGAGACCTGGCCGCTGTCTGATTGTAGACATAGAGGTAGCATTGGTGGTTTGGTTGAGTGGCAGGACCTCGCAGTGAATTATTCCCTGCGCATCCCACCACACACTCAATAACACCTTCTTGGGATGAGGTTCAGCTTTCGAAATCAATATAGGCGGATCAGAAAGGTGACACACAGTCCACGACACTTTATGTTAAGGTACATAACCCACTTCTTGTCAAATATCACAATTCATGTCAACGATGGGTCAATTTTGTACCAAGAAAGCAAGGAAACACAGGTAGCCATTCGGTCATCCCGCCGCCTTAAGGTATCCGACTACGTTCGGAACCGTGATTTTAAAAAACGCATAAATGGATAATTTTCATGATATTTAGTGTCACTTAGATTAAAATACATTTAAAAATTTTGTAAAATTTTTTAAAAAAAATTTTAAAAAAATTTTGGAAAAAATGAACTTAGAAAAACCTTTTTTTCAAAATTTTTCTTTTTAAAAAAAATATTTATTGTAAAAATTTTTTCCTGTGTATAGCTCAGCCCTTTGCACAGAGGCTCAATTTATTTTTAAAAAATTCACATTATTTTCAGAGTTACAATCCAGAAAAAATTATCGGTTTTTTTGTTCTTAACATTTCCCCCCTCTGTTGTCGTAAAACATGAATAAACCCACTTCTAAGTTCATTTTCAAAAACTAGTTGAGCCTCTGTACAGGGCCATATACGGCAAAAATTTTTATAATAGAAGCATTTTTCACAAGGGGAAATATTTCGAAAATGGGGCTTCTATTTTATTTTTTTTTTAAAATAGTAATTTTTATTGTAATACTATTCTTAAAACAATTATATATAAAAAATCTATGACACTAAATATCAAAATATTATCCATTTATACATTTTGCAAAATCAAAATTTTCCAAAGGGTATTTTAAAACCCCTTAAAAATTTTCCCTGATAAAATATTCCCCCTTTTACGGAAAAGGGCCTAAAATTAAAAATTTTTTTTCCCTTTTACATATCCCAAAAAAAAGGCTTTTTAAAAGTGAAAGGTAGTTTTTTTTAAAACCCATGTTATTTCAGAATTAAATTTTAATAAGGGGTTTTTTGTTAAATTTTTTTACTCGGGACATTTTTTTAAATAGAATGCATTCAGTTTTCTAAATTATATATTTCAAAAGTTCCTAGTTCAGGTCCTCAAGAACCGTATGAAAAACGTTTTTATGAAATTTTATACAAATATATAAAAAATATCCTTTGAAATATTTGAAAAATATCTTTGATCTTCTTCATACTGTAAAAAAAACTGTAATTTTTCTAAAAATACAATTTTTTGAGGAAATGAACTTACGTTAGAAATAAAAATTACATAAGAAATAAAAAAAAAATATACAATTAAACCAGTTTTTTTCCCAAAAGAATCTTATTTTTATTTTTATTTTTTTTTTAAAAATATGGGAATCTATAAAATTTTTTTTTTAAAAAATAGAAAAGGGGGAAAAAATAAAGGGGGCCAAGGCAAAGGGTTTTCAATTTCCCAAAAGTTTTGAAAAGCAATTCCCTTTTTTTTTTTTAAATCGTCTGGGGCATTTAAACTTTTAAATTTCCCCCATTTCTAAAGTCTTGTAATTTAAAAAAGGAAAGGCAGTTTTAGAAAGTAAAGTTTTCAAATATTTTATTATATATATATATATATTTTAAAATTAATTTTTCCCCTCAAAAAAGTCTTATTTAAATCCCAAAAATTAAAAAATTATTATTTTTAAATAATGAACCGGTGTTTTAAAATTTTTTTTTTGTGTTAAAGGTTATTGAAAAAATAAAAAGAAAAAATAAAAATTTTTTTAACAAAATTAAGTTTATTAGAAAAATTTTTTTGGATTTACGTAAAATGAATAATTAATTATTTCAAAAAAAACAATGCAATAAAAAATTTAAAACAAAGAACCCAATAAAAATTAATGCTTTTCAAGTTTTTTAAAAAACAAAACATTTATTAATTTTTTGGAAAAATAATCTGATATTTTTTTTCCCGCAAAATTTTTAGCATTTAATTGTCAACAACAAATTGTTCCTTTTTTGTTTTTCCCATTTCATCAGTTGAATGGGCTCTAAAAAACCGCGCATTTTTCCTGATTTTCCCCACCGGGATGACTTTAAAACAGGGCCTTTAAAATTTAATTTTTTTCCCCGTCATCGAAATCTGCATCAATGATATTTTTGAGTTTTTGAACAAAGTGTCTTTGCCCGCCATAATCGGGAATGTAATTACTTACCATATCTATTTTAAAACAATTTCCTTTTGATGATACAGGGGGAAAATTTCCTGAACCCCTTTTTAAATTTTGCCTACGCAGCTGGTTTTTTGAGTAAATTTTTTTCATTTCCAGGGGGAAATTTTTTTCGTGTTTAAGTATTTTGTTTTCATGTTAAGAGAAAAACCCCCTATTAGTTTGTCGGGACCGTTGTATTATTTCACGTTAATAGAATTTTTTCGTCTTGCGTTTTCGGTTAAACGTGTTTTGTTTAAATTTTATTTTTCGTAAAATATTTCTTCAAGCCGTGTTTTGGATTCCAAATTGTGAATCATCAAGAAGAATTTCTAACACTATTGGCTTTTTTAATTTTGTGTGTGGGTTTCATGTATCCTTTATTTTGTTTGAAAAATATTATTTAATTAAGTTTTTTCATTTTTATGAAATAAATTAATCCCCTTTTTTAAAAAGGTTTAAAAGATCGGGGAAAAAAATTTAAAAAAAAAATTGCGTTGGGTTAAGCGGGTTTATTTTTAAAAAAATATTTTGTTACGCTTGCAATTTTTTTACCCATTTTGGGGGTTAAATTGTTGGGGGATCGGGATTAAATTTTTTGCTATCAGTTTCCCAAAAAGCAAAAGACCCAAAGGTAAATCCTTTTTGCTATTTGGGGAACCGCAGGACATCCAAAAATTTAAATTTTTAAAAAAAACCCGGGTTTCCCTTTCACTTAAAACACAACTAAGTTTTCCCACAAGCAAAACAAAGGCTTTCCGTAAAGCACCATTCCGTCTTTTTCAAAGGAAAATAAAAATTAACCGGGTAGTTATTTTTCAACATCAAATCTAAACCCCCGCCCGGGGAAAACGAATCCCCCATTTATAGTTAGGATTTTTCCCGCCCCGGAATCCCTTTATTTTTATTTCTCCGTAATCCCAAAGGGGCCATATGATCACCCCAAAAATTTCAAAAAAAAGGTCCCCAAAAAGGGAATTCCAATTAAATCTAAAACAAATTTTCCCAATTTTAATGTAAAAACCCGTTTGGGTTTCGGGAAAAATTTTTACTTTTTTAAAGGAAAAAATTTAAAAAAACAGAAAAATTTCCAATGCCCAATAATAAATTAATTTCCCCTATTTTGCGTTTATTCAAAATTCGCAGCAAAAAATTTCCCCAAGGGAAAAAACCTCGATATTCTTTTTTTTAAAAAGGCCTACTGGGTAAAACCCCACCAAAAGAAATTTTTTCAGTGGGTTTAATGTGAATGTTCTAACAAATGTGTGGCGCAAAATATAGCTAAAAAATTTGGGTTTTTTGCGTTTTAAAAAAAACCCCCTCACCCCTTATTTATTCTCCCGGGGACGTAAAAAACTGACGATGTTTTAGCATTTCAACCCTTTTGCTTGTGAATCCTTCCTTGTTTTCACAACAAACTTTTATTAATCCATGAATCACCAAAAATTTTTTCCCCGAACTTTGAAACAAAAGAAACCAACCCACTATACAGGATTCTCGTATTCGACCGACAATTTCCAAAAAGGGGGATAGTAGGAAACATGGGTAACAAACCCAAAATAGGGAAAATTGGGTCGCAAAAATACCCTTTAGCGGGGGGGAATTTCAAAAAAAAGTTTTGAAGTGTGCAATATCGAATGGAATAAAAAAAAGGCAATTTAAAAGGTAAAAAAATAATTTATTATTCTTAACATGTTTACAAAAAAAAAGCATCAACTTGACGTCAGAAATGCATCAAGGGGGTTCTGATACACTGGCGGAGTTTGTCCTGAGTGGGGGCCGTATCAAAAACCCTTTTTGGCTCTTTTTAGGCCCCCTCAACATTTTTTTGGGGTTTTTTTGCGCATTTTAGGCCCGGGAATTTTGGGGCCCCGTATCAAAAGATACGTCGGTAGACGCCCCCCCGGGTTTTCCCGAAATTTTTCGTTTTGGGGATAGGTTATATCAAAATGAAGCAATTTGTTTTTTTTTTTAAATCGTCTGTGACATTTAAACGTTTTTAATTCCATTTCTAAGTCTTGTAACTTCAAAAGAAAGGCAGTTTTAGAAAGTAAAGTTTTCAAATATTTTATTATATATATATATATATATTAAAAATTGATATTTCCTGCAAAAAATATGTCTACCTTGTAGGATACCTTAAAGAATGTAGAGCGAAATTAGTTTAACATGAACCAGGTGGCTAAAATATTTTTTTGTGTTAAAGGTTATTGCAAAAAATAATAAGTAAATAATATATTTTTAACAAAATTAAGTTATTAGTAAAATTTTTGATTTACGTAGACATGAATAATTACATGTATTTCATGAAAAAAGAGCAATGCAATAAAAACATTTACAAGAACCCAATGAAATATAATACAAAATTTTCAAGTTTTTTAAAAACAAAACATTTATTAAGTTTTTGGAAAATAATCTGATATTTTTCTTCGCAGTACCTTTTTAGCATTTAATTGTCAACAAATTGTTCCATTTTGTTATTCATTTCATCAGTTGAATGGGCATCTAAAAGCGCGACTTTCCTGATTTTCCCCCACCGGATGAGGGAGAACAGGAGCCATTAGTAATTTCATTTCCGTCATCGAAATCTGCATCAATGATATTTTTGAGCTTTGAACAAAGTGTCTTTGTCTGCCATAATCGGGAATGTACACACATTATCATCATCTACTTTAACGAATTCCTTTGATGATACAGTGGGACAGAGTTACTGAAGCACACCTCTTAAATCTTGCCTACGCAGCTGGTGTTTTGAGTACTTTGTCATTTCCAGAGGGGAAATCTTTTCGTGTTAAGTGATTTTGGTTTCATGTTAAGAGAAAAAATTTCATAGTAGTTTGTCGGGACCGTTGTATTATTTCACGTTAATAGATATTTCGTCTTAAGCGTTTTCGCGTTAAACGTGTTTCGTTGTATTTTATTGTTCGTAAAATATTTCTTCAAGCCGTGTTTTGGATTCCAAATTGTGAATCATCAAGAAGAATTTCTAACACTATTGGCTTTTAATTCTTGTGTGTAGGCGTTTCATGTATCCTTTATTTTGTTTGAAAAATATTATTTAATTAAGTTTTTTCTCAGTATTATATGAAATAAACTAATCCCTTTCAGTTAAAAAGTAATTAGCATCGAAACAAAATTAATTAAAAAATAAAACATTGCTGTTGATTAAGCGGTTAATTTTTAAAATAATATTTCGAATATATCAGCATTGTCACAATTCTTTTACTCCATTTTGAAGGGTATTATATTGTTACGTAGATCGGGATTCGAGAATTTTATGCTATCAGTTTCAAAGAGCAAGACAGTTCTTCAAGAGCGATGAAATTTTCTGTCGAAAAACAATTTTTAGAACTGCAGGACATCACAGTAAAATTAAATTTTCAAAATAAATCCCAGAAGGTTTTCACACTTTCTACAGCACTCAGACACAACTATAAGTGTCTACAAGTACAAATACGTAATGTATTCGCAAGCACTCGCTCGTCTTATTCAACAGCCGAAGTAATAACTAATCGCTAGTTGACTCTTCAACGATCAAATCAATACTAACTCAGTTTCGGCGAGCGAATCCCTATTTATAGTCTGTACGGATTTTTCCTGAAAATTCCGCTTGCGTCATAGACCTTGATTTTTTTAGATTTCTGCAGTAATCTCCAGAAGCATCCATATGATCACCAACTCTTCAAAAAATGGTCACCAAAAGTAATTCCAACTTAACTCTATGACTAACATTTCGCCATTATAATGTAAGGAAACCGCGTTATGTTTGCGAATATTACAATTTTAAAAGAAAATAAATACAACAGAAATTAATACTAACGTCCAGATATAAATTATTTCCACTATTTTAAGCGTTCATTACACAAAATTCGCAGCAAAATAATTTCTAATGGAAAGGGCCTCGGATATTCTTGTTTTACAAAGGCTACTGAGTGTAAAACTTACCAAAGATAATTGTTTCTCAGTGATTTAATGTGAATGTTCTAACAAATGTGTGGCGCAGTATAGCTAAAATTGGTTCTTGCGCCATAAAAAACACCACTCTCACTCATTCAGTCATTCTCAGTGACGTAAAAATCTGACGATGCTTTAGCATTTGCAAGCCGAACGTTTCGCTTGTGAATCGTTCATTGTTTTCACAACAAACTTCTATTAATCCATGAATCACCAAAGCTTTTCGTCTGGACACTTTGAAACAAAAGAAAACCAACGACTATACAGGATGCTCTCGTATTCGACCGACAATTTCAAAAGGGTGATAGTAGGCAGCATGGGTACGACAAATCAACATAGAACATTGGGTCGCAAACTACGTTTAGTCGGAGTAATTCTCAAAAAAACAGTTATGAAGTGTGCAATATCGAATGGAAAAAAAGGGCAAAAAGGAAAAGAATACTTTTTTTTCGTTAAGCATGTTTACAAAGAAAAGCACCCCAAATTTACGTCAGAAATGCATCAAGTGGTTCTGATACACTGGCGTAGCTAGTCCTGAGTGGGCTCTGTATCAAAACTCTTTGGTGGCTCTTTTGAGGCCCCCTCAGCATTTTGTGGTTTTTTTGCGCATTTTTAGGGCCCCTTGTATTTTTGGGGGCCGCCCTTGATACGTCTGTACGCCCCCCGTTCTCAAAGAATTGTTCAAAGTTGTAGCCGAGTAGGTTATATCACAGTCGACACCGAACAAAGCATTGTCGCATGCGTTCAAATAAATTCGGTTTCATTTCTGACGTCTAGCTGTGATGCATTGGTAGCATTGTAAACATATTTTACGTCTAAATAAATATAATAAATGTAAATCTTACTTTTTATTGCCCCTTTTCATTCCACTATACATCACAGTCTTCATAACTGTTTTTGTGAATTACTCCGACTAAACGTGGTTTGCGACCCCATGTACTATGTTGATTTGTAGTCCCCTTGCTGCCAACTATCACTCCTCTGAAGTTGTCGATCGAATTCGGCAACAACCTGTATATGATGTCCTAATCTGAACACCAAACTTCTTTGTGTTCATTGAAAAATCAGCAGAAGATGGTTTACTAAGAGTGATTCCTTCTCATATACATCTACCATTTAATCCTTTCACGAACGATTTGTTTCAAAAGCATACATTCACAATACTCACTCTTTCAACTCAATCATGGTACTGATGAGTTCGGAATGAGTCCCATTGAATAATTCTTCAACGTTACTCATTGGGAAATTTCTGCTGTTTTCACTCTTTCTACATCTTCCTCTTTCTTCTTCAGAAGCTTATTCTTCAATGCTAATGAGAGATTCGCCAATGAGAAGCTGAAAATCATTTTACGTACGTTACACACCATGACATCGGCACTACCCAGTGCAATGAGTCGAAGCCTAAATCATGTTCAAGTTCCTCAATGTCTATCGAATTTTCATTCTAATTCATTAAAAATGGATTAAGAAATATTATCTCGAACATTTTTTTCTTTTTAAAAAAGGAGCAAATTATGCGATGGGAATCAAATGGTAGGAATGACGGATACGCACGCGATGAAGCTATCAAAACTGACGGTTAGTTACGTCTGTGGATTGTACTGCCACCAACCTCCAGTCTCGGCGATCGAGTTCATACACATGCACGCGATGTTCATCACCCTCAACCTTGACCAATAGGCTAAATTCATGACTGTCACATGATAAATTTAATCACGTGTTCACCATTGAATTCAAAATTGTCATTAGACTCGTACTTGTTGTTCTAGTTGTAAAATTTAGATTGGTTTTGGTAATCTGGTGAAGATGTTCGAATATTAAGATTCTTCAAAATGTTTTTCAAATTAAAAAAAAATTTTTTTTACTATCGGTGTACGTTTAAACCACGTGTATTTTATATAATTTTTTAAAGAATCAACAAAAAGCAAAAGTTTGGAAACAGCGAAGCGCATGAACTGATTGTCTGGAAACACTTGACTTCATTTATCATGCGACTTTAATGTCGCATGAATTTATGAATGAATTTGGCTGAAAAGCATGTTTGTAATTGTCATGTGACTATGACGTCACATAAATTTACTTTATTAACACTGTTCATTTGGGTAACATTATTTTAGTGGAAATATTTTAGTGCAAAATCTTTGCAAACTGCATGATAGTGAAGCAATCAATATTTGTTGAAATTATTAACCGCATTTAATAATTTCAAGGTAAACTACACTCTTTAATATTCAACTACATCTAATTGGACTGAAGATTTTAAATTTGGATGAGAGAATTAGAAGATGGCCCACGTAGTGGTCGGCCAAGATATTTCGACATTCCAGAAATTATTGCAAAAGTGCACTGGGAGACAACAGTGAAAAATAAAAATAGTTTAAACGATTCAGTTTTTACTTTTGTACTTAAGAATGAGATTAAAATACTATTTCCTCACCAATGAACAATATGTATCCAATTTTATACAAAACTTCAGTATTTTTAACCATTAAACTTATTTTTACTTGGCCATCTCATAAGCAACTTTATACCATAACATTTATTTTGAATCACCCAATATGTTGTTGTTGTTGTTAGCGCCACCTGTCTGACGTCGTCAGATGAAGAGCCCACGAAATTCGTCATGGAAAGGGGCTAGATGTACGCCTATCGTTGGCCGTAGTCTTGAGCACCATACAGGTGACATTTAGCTCGGTTTCACCCGAGTTTTGAGGTAGAACACCCTGGGAGAGGGTCAGGGGCCTCCCACCTCTTATACCCTACCACCAACCTCACAAGAGGACTTGCGGCTCGACGGCTGTTTAGAGTACCCCCATGCCGCGAAGGCACTATACATTTACAAACATCCATGTCTTCTGCGGTATTCGAACCCAGGCCCTGCGGCATAGCAGTCAGCTTCGCTGACCACTATACCGGATGGGTGACATCACCCAATATGATATACCTTATAGCATACACAATATTGACATCTATTAGGTTGGTGCGTATGAAATGTTGTATTTTAAGTGAACATATAAAGTTGTATATCTTTTGAAAAGTTGTTTATTTAATCAAAATATGGTCCAACTGCACCTTTTCCAAAGATATTTCAATGCATAGATGTATTTCTTAAGAAATTCTGATCTTTAAAAGGAGTAAAATCTGATACTGAATTTTTCAAGCTGTCTTCATTTTCATATATTTTAGCCCTTAAGAAACTCTTATAAATGTTCAAAAAAAGTCGATTTGTGAAAGATCCGGTTAATAAACTGGGAACTCCAAGACTTCATATTTTAATACGTTTAGAGCCTTATTACACGTATTCGAATTTGGAGCAGTTTTCCTTTGAAGCAACCATTTTAAACCATTTCTACTCAGTTACCATAGCAACGGTTTCGAATAACTTTTTCGTCGTGAGCTGAAAGAATTGCTCAAAATTAATATTGCTCAAAATTCCAGTCAATGGAGCCAATCTCCCAGCATCATAAACAAGATGGTGGCAAAGGTGACCGTTTCGGCTTCGTCAAACGCATCATAAAATGCCCCAATGGTATTTTATGGTTTAAAATTTTTTAAAACAGAATGGGGTTTCCTATTTCTTTTCCCGCCCTCCCAAAAAAAAGCGCGAGTAGAGAAAAAAGAAATAACTTTGGGATTTTTTCGTCTTCTGAAGCAAAAAAATCGGCGAGTAATTTTTTAATGTAAAAATAGGGTGTGTTTGACGTCAGAGCGCATCGTTTTGCTTACGGCAACCCTTCACCCTCACAGTTGCTCGAAAAAATTTCCCGAAATGGCTGTTCTAGACATGCGTGTGGGATAAGGCCTTTAGTTTCGCAGTTGTTTCGTACGACGTATGCGGCTGAGCATTGTTTTGGAGAAGTATTTGGCCATCCGATTAACAAGTGATGGGTGTATAATTTTCAGCTTTTCATGCATTTAATCAATGTACAAAACATTATAATAAGTACAGTTTAATTCTTTTCAACCCATGCTTTCAAGGCATCGTTTTTCACAAATGTTTGTGGTCTTCCACGCGGTTTATTTTGTAGGGAAAAAATCTCCAAACCGAAATTTTTCAAAACAAAGCTTTATTTTTCAATCATTAACAATGTTCTCCCCAAATGCCTGTTTTATATTGCGTGTAGCTTTTGCAGCATTAGTATCAAGTTTATACTCGTATAAAAAACTATATGCATATCGGTAGAATCTGCTACGGCAGTGGTAAGGTGCAGTGCTGTTGAGATAGCTGTTAAGGTCGGATCACTATTGTTGAAGGCAGTGTTGGGACGATATTGCGATGCTCGTAAGTGTGAGTTTTGGGATAGGCCCGGTAAGTGTGAGAGGGGCAAAGGGGCTGGGACGTCACAGAGTGTTGAAGCTTGAAAAAGCGTCTTTTAGCTTTTGGGAAAGCTTTTATTATCGAAATCTCTGATTTTCCCCCTTTTGGAGTCTTTTTTAAAGATCGAATGCGTCATCCCCTTTCCCAAGCCCCCACATGATCCCAGAATCATTTCTGTTTGGACATGGCCGGGATTAGTATTTATCTACGGATCCTAGTCACCCCTCACTCGGTGAATTTTGAAGCCGGAGATTGGCGTGGGAACTGCACCGGTCACCTCTCTATCGGCTGAATAAAGAAAGGTAAAAGGTTGACTTTCCTTTGAACATAAACGTCGTAGTGTTCGGTCTTAAATATATTTTCCCTCTCAAAACTCTATGACCATTTAGAAGTCACCCAGTTTCCTAACAGGAAAAAGGTGCTTTGATGGAGACCGCTACAAATCCTTATCCTTACGAAATCCAAAACAAATAGTTAAATGGAACACTTTTGAGAAAACCTTCTTTGTTGAAATGTGGCTCCGGCAATGGACAGGGACATTTTAAAACATGGGCCAAATGGGCCCTGGCAACAGAGCCTCGTCTCGTTTTCGACTCAGCCTTAATAAGATAACGATTCAAATAATTTCAACGATCGAGTGTTTTTTCTGGTTGTATTCTCCGAACAACTGATAATTTCGAACTATATGTCAACAGACTACATGTGAGAATCGTCGTCCATTTATAAACCTGGGCCTATCACCATACACCATCATTATTCATTCAGTCAAAAGGTGGCAGTTGGTCGTGCCAGTTTGTGAGGTTGTAAGTCATGCACGTTTATTTGTTTCGGGTTATTGTTTGTACGAGTATCTGACAACGTATGCTATGTACTGTAATTTAAGGTTCGTATGTGGGGCCAACATTTGCGTAGGGGTCCAGCGCATGGGCATAGTAATCACCGTATCAGCCGTATCAACAATACGGGGTTCCCAGCATATTAAAGCAAAAAATCAAAAAATATTAATAGATCCCTAACAAGAGCCACCAAGGAATTTTTGATACAGGCCCCTCTTAGAACTAGCTCACCAGAGGCCCAGGGCCTCAAGAAGTCTTTCCTGGCAATGGACAATGCGACTATAAACGAAAATGTAGCCAAAATACAAAAAATATAACAAAACAGGGAAAATATCGTTACCATGTAAAGAAAACCCAACGTTTCATATATGCCCAAGTATAATAAAACTTCCTATCGCATTCAACGGAGTATTGTTATAACGGATTCATTTATCAGTGTCCGGCTTGTTAGTAATACACGTGTGACTCGATTATTTGATTTATAATCAATCACAAGAGGTCGTAATAGTTAGAGTGCGCCCTGGACATACTAGTTACGGGGTCTTACGTCGAAAATTAATCACCAGTGTCGTTCCTCTGACTTGTTTATTCTGTTGAGATCAAGTATCATCCCGTGTACGTCTCAGATAAAAGCTAGATCATCGGTTATTCTAATAACAGATTTCAGTTGTGTGAAATGATGAGATAATGTTATTCATTTGTAATGCCTTCGCAAAATTCATATTCAGCACGCATTTCGAGATTGAATGAACTCAGATCACTTTTTTGAAAGATGATGCTTTATATTTCCTGTTTATTCATTGACTGTTATAGGTATTAGGTACAACGGAACTCAAAAGGATTAATGTATTTTATTTTTTTAAATTTTGATGAAAATTATCAACAAGGGCTTTAATATGCAACTAATATTTAAAATGAAATAGGTTTGAAAAATATTTCCAACATTTTGATCCATATTAAACGTTGCCATTTTTTGTTTTCATACTTTAAAATTTTCCATGTGATATAAGATTTAAAATCAATACTTTATTAAAAAATTTTTAAAATTTTTTAATAATAAAATTAAGGTATCCCACTAGTTAAACCGGGTTTAAAAAATTTTAAAAAGGATGAAATAAGTTATGTCACTTTAGATTTGGGAAAAAGTTATTTTTTTAAGAATAGTATTAATAAAAAAATTTTTTTAATAATTTTTTTTGACAAAAAAAAAAACATAAATTTTTTCCCCTTTTTAAAAAAATTCCTTTTTTTTAAAAAGTTTATTTTAATAATATTTTTTCCGCCCATTTCGATTCCTGAAGAGGCTCAACTAAATTTTTTAAATATATAACTTAGAAGTGGGGTTTTTCTTTTTTTTTAAAAAAAGGGGATAAAATTTTTAAAAAAAAAATGGGGTTAAAATTTTAATTTTGTAATTTTGAAAAAAATGTGAATTTTTTTAAAATTATAGTTGAGTTTTTTGTACAGAGGTCCAAAAGATATATATAGGCAAAATATTATTATAATAGAAGCATTTTTCATAAAAAAGGGGAATATTTTGGGTTTTTCTGAGTTAGTTTTTGTCGAAATATTGTATTTAAATAATTTTTTTTTCAAAATATAATTTAAAACAATTTTTTACATGTATTCTAATCTAAGTGGCACCAAATATCGTGAAAATGATCCAAAAACCTTTTTTTAAAATCACGGGTTTGGCGAAATCGGATACCTTAAGAAATTTCACAATGATTTTTTTAAATTTAAAAAATTATAAAAAAGGGAAAAATATAATTTAAAATTTGAAATGCAAAATTTTTTTTTTAAAAAAAATAGCTTAATGTTTTAAGTTGTTAAGTTTTTTTAATAAATGATCAAAGTAATTACAAACTTCTGTATAGTTTTATCTTACTATGAAAAAAAAAGTTTT